>JAPKLY010000083.1:1170907-1197278 GCA_026898435.1 Prunella vulgaris | reverse complement strand
AAGGTGGCGAGCAGCCTGACGAGCAGCCTGGCGAACTGCCTGGCGAGCAACTTGGACTTGGCAATGTGGGCTTGTTGTCTCGCCATCTCTGAGCTGGACGAGCAAGGTGGCGAGTAGCCTGACGAGCACCCTGGCGAGCAAGTTGGACTTGGTCACGTGGGCTTGTTGTCTCGCCATCTCTGAGCTGGACGAGCAAGGTGGCGAGCAGCCTGGCGAGCAGCCTGACGAGCAACTTGGACTTGGTTTAAATTTCTTTTATCAACAGATGGTATCACAGTAGTGGAATTCATTTAATTTGTTCAGATGGTATGATTTAGAGGGACCATTATGAAATAAATAAAAATATCCTTTTTTTTAATTTAAGATTTTAAAATTTTAAATAATATAATTCTAATCACTTTAGCTATCACAAATGGCGATTCTATTACACAATTGAAAACATTGAATTTGGCTAAATAGAATGTAGTCACTGTTCAAATTAAAGAATTTGGAATTTCATTGGTGGACTTTTCAATATAATTAATTATATTGAAAATATGTGTCGAGATAGCACCTTGTGGTGGCCTACTTGGTCCCAATTTCACATTTCACATCACATGTAAAACAAAATTTTGGATAATCTTTAAATTATTTTTTGTTATTTCTGGAATAAAACTCTCATGCAATATTTCGGAAGCAAATAACATCCTAAATAATAGGAAATAGTATTTCATTAATATAAGCGCAAAAAAACTTGTGGGTGTAAAAGTCAAATTTATTTGTTTACCTTAAAATATTTATTATTTGTTCATATAATATTATATTGGATAATTATATTATATCAACAACAATGTTTACATAATGTTGCATGTTTTGTATGTATTGTTGTTTAACAACATAATACTATATATACTATGTAGTATGGTTACTAAACTATAGTATTATTTAAAGTAAGAAGTATTATTAAGCATGACCGATCAAATGGAGAGGATAGTTGATTAAATTTATTTTAAATATCATACAATTTTTTTAAAAGCTTTAAAGATTTTTTTTAATTGTTTATAAATTATTGAAGTATTTGACTAATACAATTTATAAGTTCTTTGATAATTTGTCATAATTTTTTAAAAAAATTTAATTTTAATAAAAAATAAATGTTTTTTTTTTATGTTGAGATAGGAGTTGGGGAGTGGTAGTGGGGTCTGGGGTGAGGCGGAAGAGTGAGGGTGGAGATGGTGAGAAAAATAAATTAGGATATCTAACTTTTTTTTTTTCCAGCTTATAAGATGTATGGAGCTTATTTTAAGATTTTATAAGCTCTCAAACATCTTATTTTACCAAATACTCTAAAAGATTTTATTAACTCTTAAACAACTTATAAACTATTTTAATGAGCTTATAAACTCAACCAAATGCTCCCGGAGGCAAGGTAAATAATAATGGGACATTTATATATTGGTTCAAAAATGTTATCATATTTACGAATTGGTTTAAAATATTTGCACAGATACATAATTTATTTATTTTTTTACATAGAAGCATTTTTTTTTTTTGTACAGAACTTATTTAAAACTAGTGTCATTTTTGAATCATTTTATAATTGTGCGAGATGGTGTGTTGAAATGATTAATTGGTGTTGTCCTTCAAGCATAGTCCGATTAAAATGATCAATTGTATATTGTTGATAAAATTTACTAATCGTGTTTGTTTATGTGGCTATTATAGTGTATTAATTCTACCAAACAATAATCTAATAATTGTTCTTAGATTGATAATATATAGAGAGAGAGAGAGAGTTTAGAGAGAGAAAGTCTTGTGTATTATCCTTGAGTTGTATTGAATTGTGTGAATAGTATAAGAGAGACCTTATTTATAGGTGTGCAAGTGTGAGGTGGCACCTTGTGAGCCTATATGGCTTCCGGTGTTGACGAAGGTCCGTAACCTTCGCCTTGATCCCCCACCATGCTACCTTTTCGATGCTCTAAGCTATTACACATACATATCCTACTGATGCACTCGTCATTCGGGCGCCCTTGGGTTGGGCGAGGTCCTTGGCGAGCTCGTCTGCCTTGTGCGTTTCTTAGGGATGATACAACGGCGGAACTCGGCTAGGTCTCCTCGACCGAGGGCGAGCTCCCTTCCGAGTAGGGCAGCTCGCCCGTAACTCTCCCTTCCCCTGGTGTACTCGGTTGCCGGCCTTGATCCTATCGGGAGCTCGGGCGAGGTTCTCACCTACCTCGCCGAGCTCCCCTATGTTGGCCATGGTTCGGACCAATGACCCAGCTCCCACTCACCTCGGCGACCTTCGTAGCCTCGAGCAAATCCCTTGATTATCTTCCGGTAGTTTGTCTTGTCAACATTTCCCCCCCCAGCTCGCACACATCATGATTTGTACAATGTGTGGGCGAGCTGATTTGTCTCTGTGGACGAAGGTTCGAGTATTGGCGAACTACCTACTGACGAGTGCCGAGCTCGTGGGAGAGCTCCCTTATGGCTGTTTGTCATGCCGACGTGGAGCGGGATTTGAGGAGTCGTGCACGCCTTTTGAGGCTCCAATTCCCGCGCCCATCATGACAATGTTTTCAAATTTTTGCAACTTGGTCCCTGTACTTTCCGGATAATACAGCTCGCCTCGAGGCTTATAAATAGGGGAGAGTGAATTCATTTTCCACTTTCACACTTTCTTTTCTTCCGAGCTTTCTTCCGGCGATCGTTTTTATTGTATCCGACTGATTTTCGAAGGCTTCTCAAGGTAGAATCCTAGTTCTTTCTTCTTTTCTTCTTCCCTTTTGCAGATTTTCCCCGTTTCCTTTTTGATTTCTTCAGGTTTCTGGGAATTTTGGACGTTTCCGGTCATCCCCGTTCCGAAACTCCGGCGGTCAGACTTTCTCCAAAAACGTATAACTTTGGAACCCTGCCTCGACCATGTCAACTCAATCCTCGAGTCGGACATTATCGAACTGTAATCCTGAGAAACGCCCCATCATCGGAAATGAACCGCTCCCTCTCATCACTCCAATAATACTCGGCTCTAGTTCCGAGGTGACATCCGTAGCTCGCCCGGACTCCGGCGAGCTTCCTGGGAGAGTTCGATCCGACCCGGG
This sequence comes from Prunella vulgaris, assembly GCA_026898435.1. Classification (NCBI taxonomy): domain Eukaryota; kingdom Viridiplantae; phylum Streptophyta; class Magnoliopsida; order Lamiales; family Lamiaceae; genus Prunella; species Prunella vulgaris. Next base: position 1,194,195 of record JAPKLY010000083.1, on the reverse strand, counting down.
GGAGAGAGCCACCACCTCCGAGCAAAGTGAAGAGTCCTACCTCTGCGAGCTCTGGCGAAGCCATGAGCCAGCCTCTAACGAGGCCCTAGCAGAGGATGAAGAGTTCGCCGAGGCTGAGGGGGAGGTCGCAGAGGTAGGTGGACCTGGGGGTCACTCGGCGAGGTGACCGTCGAATACCTTCGTGCCATTGGTTTCCCAGAACCCCAACTTCTCGAGCACCAAGTTTCAGAGGAGGTCGTCCACCCTTTCGACTGGGAGGAGTACGTCGCTGAGCATGTGGCGAGTTTCCCTTGTCCAGACCGAGTGCTCCCTCTCGATCTAGAAGAGGTCGCTGCATCTGATTACAAAGCCGGCGAGGTCATGGGTATCATCAACGAGTACTATCTTCCCAATATACTCAAGAAGTTTCGCATCCCACTCGATATTTTCATGTATGCCCCTAAAAAGAATGAGCGGGCCGACTCGCCTCCCGAAGGGTTAACCGCCATCAACATACATACCATCGAGGTCGGGCTCACGCTGCCCTTGCACCCGATTGTTGGTCAATTCCTTCTTTACAATAACTTGGCCATCACCCAGTTTACACCAAATGCATGGAGTAACCTCCTCGCGGCCTTATCCGCCTTTGGACTGGAGGGTTATGAAAACTGGGTGACTTCGTCGGACCTGGGCGAGCTTTTTGTTGTGACCCGACAAGTAAAAGATGGCGCGGGGTACTATTACTTAAAAGCTCGCCCGGGGGAGAAATTTCTAGGGCTACTTCCGAACAAAGTCCGTGACTGGAAGGAGCAGTTCTTCTTTATAGGCGGAGACTGGTGAGCTTCTGACACTTACTCCGGGTGAGGTCGTCGTATTCTCTCTCCCGAGAGATATGGGGAAGCTAGCAGTAGGTCGCCCATCTCGGTGTGTGTGGGTCAGATTAGATTTACTAATCTAATTCTCTTTCTTCTTACAGCTCCGAAGCGCCACAAGTCTAACCGAGGCAAGCCCGAGGTGTCGGAGGAATTCGACCTGGTGCGGGCTATCTGTTGTTTGAGGAGCGAGGAGGACAGAGACGTCGCTCAATTGTGCAACCGCCATTGCCTTCGACTCGCCGGCCTCCTCACCTTGCCTCATCACCTCGCCCTTCAAGGTCCCGAGCTTCCGAGTTCGTAACTTGCCAGAGCTTGCTTCTTTTGATACATAGCTCGCCTAGGCGCTAACTCCATTTATCTCATGTAGGTGGTAGCTGGGTTGCGTTCCCGATCGCCGAGATCCCGGAGGCCTATCACATATTAGTTTGTCGAATCACCATGGGTCCCCCTTGCCCGAACAGGTTGGCCTTTCCCTCGACTCTCGCCCTCGAGGCGAGCAAGAAAGCCGAGCTAGCCTCGAAGAAGGGTGAGGCCGGGGGCTCCGAAACCCAGAAGCAGGAAGGGGCAACTAAAGCTCCGACCAAGACCACTAAGGCCTCACAGGTCGCCCGGACTAGCAGGGGCAGCGGGCGAGGTTCCGCCACACCTGAGCGAGCTCCCCTACCTCCAAAAAGGGGCCTTCATCACGGCGATGGGTCCCGGGTGAGCGAGGGCGAGACACAAGCTCGCAAGAGAGTCCGAACCGATCCCGTTGATGAGGTGGGCCCGGAGTAAGTTGAGGGGGCCGACACGAGGTTGGGACAAGGTGGATCGGCCCACTCAACGGCCCCCCTAGCAATCGAAACCATCCGGAGGTCGCCACCCTCCCCGTCGCCCTTCGGAGTGCAAGCGGTGGATGACACCCTTCTGGGCTGGGACCCCGAGCGAGTCCAATAAGTAGTTCGCTCTCTTGGCCCCACTTCTCGTTGTTTCTTTGTGACCTCTAACTCAGATTATCCTGACCTTGTAGCTATGCCCCCATCGCGTATCCCAATAGGCACGAGGCCTTGCATTCCTACGAGAGGTCGCACTCACTCACCTCCATGCGCTACCTTCCCCCTGATCTCGTCTGGAATACGGTCAGTGAGGTGCCGAGGTTCTGGTCGACCCCCCAGCTGGTGACCATTGAAGGCCAGAACTTGAAGGAGAACCTCATGCTCTCGACGGACTACGCAAGCGGGCTCTTGCTCGCGAATCAGAAAGCGATTGAGCAGGTCGCCGCGCTGGAGGAAGGTCGCCAGAAGAGGAACGAAGCCCTCTTGAAGATGGCAGAAACGACAGATAATGCGAAGAAATCTCTAGAGCTCGCCGAGGGGAGGGCCACGGCGTCCCTTGCCGCCGAGAGGAGCGCTCTTAAAAAACTGAGCGAGCTACAGAGGAAGTTCGATGCCGTGCAGCGCAACGTTGATGCCCAGGTGAAGGCGAAGGAGGATGAGTTTGCCAAGAAGCTCGCTGACAAGGATGGTGAGCTTACTCTTGTCAGGAGGGAGCTCGACCTGGAGCGCGGCCTCTTCAAGACCACTGACGAGGAATGCACTAAACTCCGAGAGGAGCTCTCGGCGAAGGTTAACGAGGTCACCGAGCTCCGCAACGACTCGTCTTCCTCGGCAAACTTGGATGTAGCGAGGGCCGAGGCCTCGGATAGGGGGTTCGTCTAGTGCTATGCTGAAGTCATCCGAACCATATGGTGGGCGCGAGCTCATAAGGATGACGAGCTGAAGGCGGTGGTGGGCGATCTCAGAGACTGTTTGGACCGAGCTCCCTTTCCCGATGATATAGAACTGGACATAGGTGACTTCCCGTACCTTGGGGTCCCTCTCGATTTTATCCCGTCCCGCTTCAAAATCATTAACACGGTCCCGGAGTTGGGCGTCGTTGCTGAGGAGGAGGTCACCGCCAAGGAGGAACAAACTCCCCCTACCATCGCGCAACTCCAGGAAGCTTGTGGGGACGCGATGTTGAACTTCGGCGAGTTCGACACCAGTGGCTGTACTGGCAATATCACGATTATGCCGAGGTTGTCCCCTCAAGACCGCCAGCCTGTTAGTGGCGAGGTCGCCACCGAGGTCACCAACCCCGAGGCCCCCGCCGAGGTTCCTGCTCCTTCTGCCCCTGCTGTCCCCGAGACTTGAGCTATTTTCCCTGTTTTCTTACCTTAGCTTTTTGTTTCTCAATTTTTATCAAGGTTTAGTAGCTCGCCGGGCATGTGTAGCTCGCCCAGAAGGAGCCTCTTTTTTGTAGTTTTTCTTTGCTTAAGTAGATGAAGCTCGCCAGGCATGTGTAGCTCGCCCAGAAGGAGCTTACTTTTGTATTTCATAGACGGTTAGCTAGCCGACCCTTGTGGCTAGCACCACTACTTGGCAAATTTTTCAAGTATCCTTTTTGGCTTGAAAATCCCTCAATTATTTTTGAATGGAATTCGACTTTTGCTTCGATTTTGTCTTCGTTTGTATTTTTACGCTTAAGTTATAATTTCAATTAGCTCGTTTATATATTTTCAGTACTTAACTTGTTTATCTTACTCCACTTTCGGGAGGCGAATCGTTCATTTTACGTCACTTAGGACTACGAATTGTACCTTCGTTTAAATAGTACGTATTCTTCATCTTACGCCACTTAGGGCCACAAATTGCTCGTCTTAAACCACGTAGGGTAGCGAGTTGTACTTCATTTAATTCACGTTGGGCAGTTGGGTTTCGTGAACCTTGCCTTAGACGTTTTCCATTTTTGTGAATTTTTCTAACTTTTGGCAGTAGGCGCTTGGTGATCCTTTAAGAAGGATACCTTCGCTGACCTGGGGCACTTTGGCCTTTGCCGTTTGAGCTCTTAGATTATAACGTTTGGGACCTTGGTCCTTGCGTATTGCGAAGCTTCGAGTAGTTGGACATTTTGCGAACCTTCGAAGAGTCAGATACTTTCGCGAACCCTCGGAGGGTTGGATATTTTTGCGAACCTTCGAAGAGTTGGAACATTTTCTTTGAGAAAAACTTCTAACTTTATACAGCGACGTAATTTACATCGGTTGCCATCAACATTTCTGATGCGAACCTTCGACTAGTCTATTATAAAATCTCGATCTATTGATAAAATTTCTTTAGATGCGCCGCACTCCAGGTGTATGACGAGGCGTTGCCTTCTGCGTCTTCGAGGTCATAAGTACCATTTGGCCAGGCCGCGGTGACCCGGAACGGTCCTACCCAGTTTGACCCAAATACACCTGGTGGGGCCATCAGCTTCTTTTTCAGTACCAGGTCCTCAACTTTGAATTTTTTATCTCGGACTTGGGAATTGTAGTACTTTTCCGCTCTGCACCTGTAGGTGGCGTTTTTCATTTCTGACGATGCTCTGGTCCCTTCGATCAGATCTTTTTCGACTGCCAAGGCTTCTTCGTTCTTTTCTTCTTCGAACCCTACCACATTTAAAAGTCCTATTCTGGACCTCAACCGGTACCACCGCTTCGGTCCCGAAGGCTAAGGCAAATGGCGTCTCTCCGGTGCTGGCTCGGTATGATTTTCTGTAAGACCATAGGACCTCCGGGAGTTCGTCTACCCAGCTCTGTTTCTTGTCCTCGAGGTGGATCTTCAATATGTGTTTCGGAATTTTGTTCACCGCGTTGACCTGACCGTTTGACTGTGGATGGTATGGGGTTGAGTAGTATTTCTTGATGTTCCACGAACTATAGAAATCTCTCAACCTCTGGCCGTCAAACTGCCTTCTGTTGTCCGTGATGATAGATTGCGGAAGTCTGAAGCGGCAGATCAGGTTCTTCCAAATGAAGTTGATCATCCTCTCTTGTGTTATCGTTGTGAGAGCTTTGGCCTCAGCCCACTTGGTGTAATAGTCTACTGCTACAACAACAAACTTTACACCGCCTCTGCCAGGTGGGAATGGGCCGATCAAGTCGATACCCCATTTTGCAAAAGGCCACGGGCTGAAAACCAACTTCAGTTGGTTGGCTGGGGAGTGGATATTAGGTGTGAAAAATTGACACTTTCGGTACTTCCGTGCGAAGCTAATGACATCCTTGCGAAGAGTGGGCCAGTAATATCCCTGCCTAATGGTCTTATATGCCAAAGCTTGCCCCCCTGCGTGACTTCCGCAAATTCCTTCGTGGATTTTTCTAACACCTCGAACCCTTGCTTCTTAGATAAGCATTTGAGTAGGGGTAAAGTGAATCCACGTTTATAGAGTTGGCCATCCAGTAGCGTGTATCTGGTAGCTTGTTTCACCAGTCGACTAGCTTCCCATGTGTCCTCGGGGGTTGTTCCATCCTTTAAGTATTTTTGGATCGGAGTGCACCAATCTTCACTGTCTTTGTCCTCTTCCTGCCCCCCACTCAAGGTCTGATTTACTTTGTAATCGGACGTCGAGGGGTTCTTCAGTTTGGTGACTAAAACCTCCGTGACTTCGGCCTCGCCGTTACTAGTAGCTAGTCGGGCTAGGGCATCTGCTTGTGTGTTTTCTAGTCGCGATATCTGATTGATGTAAACCTGGGTAAACATCGAGATCAGGTGTGCGGCTATTTTCTGGTAGGTCATCATCTGTTGGTCTTTTGCCTCATACTCCCCCCGGACTTGGGATATTATTAGCTGGGAATCTCCAAAAACTTGAAGATTGGTTGCCCCCACAGCTAATGATAACCTAAGTCTGGCTATCAAAGCTTCGTACTCCGCCTCATTGTTGGTTGCTCAGAAGTCGAACCAGATTGCGGAGGTGAAGACTTGTCTATCTGGGCTGATTAGAACTACGCCGGCACCTGTTGTTTTGCTGGTTAATGACCCGTCAGCGTAGAGGTGCCACGGAGCTATACGTCCCCTCGTCGGATCTTGTGGGAAAGTTAGCTCGATGATAAAGTCGGCGAGCGCTTGCCCCTTGATCGCTGTTCGGGGTGCGTAGGTTATACCGTATTAGCTAACTTCTAGTGACCATTTCAGCAAGCATCAGGCGGTGTCTGGGCGCTGTAGTATTTGACGTAGTGGGAACGTCGTCAGTACCTCTACCGGGTGGTCAAAGAAGTAGGGCCTCAATTTTCTAACACTCATCACCAGTGCATAGACTAGCTTCTCTGTCGGGGTGTACTGCAACTCAGCTTCGTGTAAGACTTGGCTTACATAGTACACTGGTAGGTGTGTTTTTGCCTCTTCTCAGACCAGGACGGAGCTGATGGCCACCTCTGACGCGGCGAGGTACAGGTATAGTTTTTTGCCGGGTACTGGCTTCGACAGGACCTGCGTATCTACCAGGTATGCTTTGATATCTTCGAAGGCTCGTTGGCATTCGCTCGTCCACACGAAGTGATTCTTAAGGTGTAGCTTGTTAGCTTTAGCTGCTTCCTTGTACCTTCGAGTGTTCGCCTTGATTGCGTAGAAGAATGGGCAATTTCGGTCGCCAGACCTGGAGATGAACCTGTTCAAGGCCGCCATGCACCCGATCAACCTTTGGATCTTCTGTACGGAATCAGGCACACCCATCTCGATTATGCATTGGACCTGCGTCGGGCTGACCTCTATCCCTCGTTGGCTCACCAGATGACCCAGGAACTTCCCTGAATGTACACCGAAACTGGTCTTCTTGGTGTTTAACTTCATGTTGTAGTGGCGTAGTATGTCGAAGGTTTGTTTGAGGTGGTCGAGGTGATCCTCCTTTCTCAAACTCTTGACAACTATGTCGTCCATGTACACCTCCATAGACTCGCCAATGTGTTGGTCGAACATCTTATTGACCAATCTTTGGTAGGTTGCCCCGGCGTTGATAAGTCCGAACGGCATCCTTTCCCAGCAGTACATGTTTTTGTTGGTATAGAAAGCCGTATGTTTCTAGTCATCCGGGTGCAACGCTATCTGATGATAGCCCGCAAAAGCATCCATGAACGTCATCATCTCGTGGCCTGCGGTGCTATCTACGAGCTGATCGATGTGGGGTAGTGGGAAGTTGTCCTTCAGGCATGCCTTGTTTAGGTCCGTGAAGTTAATGCATAGCCTCCACGTCCCGTTGTGCTTCTTGACCAGGATGGGGTTTGTGACCCACTGTGGACATAAGGCTTCCTTGATCAGTTTGTTGTCCAACAGTTTTCCCACCTCGACCATTAGGGCCGCGTACTTGTCTGGTCCTACTTCCTTTGTTTCTTGCGGACAGGTCTTCTCATCGGATCTATATTAAGTCGGTGACAAGCATGCTCCAACGGGATTCCCGTCATATCTTCATGGGACGAGGCAAATACGTCCAAATTGGACATCAGGAATAGCTCCATCCTCGATCGGTACGGTTCAGGTAACTCAGAACCTATGAAGAGTTCTAAGTCCCTTTCCGGGTCCACCGGGAGTGCCGTCAACTCTTTCATGGGGGTGGCCTTTCTCTTTTGATTTTTCCACCTAGGGTCGCTGATGAACTCATCCCACTCCTCTTGTGACATTCGCGCAGGTTCATAACCTAGGCGCAGTTCGAGGTCATCAGTATTGTTTTTGACCTGGAGAGGTTCATCAACCGTCAGCATTTCTGGTGGGTCCCCAACTTGGGGAGGTTCTGCAACCTGGGGGGCTGGACCAACATCCATTCATACTGGTTCTTGACCTCCCGCAGGTCCTCCGCCTTGGGTACCCTCGACCACTTCCATGGGCGCAGGTGGTGAACTTTGCGTAGGTCCCTGCACTCGGTTGCTGTGTACCTCCTCCACCCCTTCTATCGGCGCCGGTTGTGTGCCCTGTGCAGGTTCCGGGATTTGGTCGATTTCCATCATTGATTCCAGCGAGTCGCCTACCTCCATCAACTCAGTTTCTGTTGAGATGATGTCTAGGATATTTGGCTCATCCACCGGAATTTGGATTTCTTCCTCAAGGACCTGGACCTGCGTCACGGCTTTCCTAGCTCGGCCATCTTTAATTTGGACTAAACACTCTCGGCCCTTTTTCTGGTCACTTTTGTGGTTTCGGCGCCTTTTGGAGTTGGGAATTTCAAACAATAGTAGTAGGTCGAACACGCCACTTTGAATTCTTTGATAAAGGGGCGGCCGAGGAACCCATTGTAGGAGGACTGCTGGTCGATAACTAGGAAATCTACTAACCTAGTCAGTCTCCACTCCGGGTCCTCAGCCGATACAAGCTGGACGCTAAACCTGATATTACCTAGGGGGACGGTTACAGCTTCTCCGAACCCCACTATCCTAGTGTTGCTAGGTTCTAAATACGACTCAAAATTACCTAGGGCATCTAAGGTGGATTTGAAGAGAATATTGGTGAAGGCGCCGGTGTCCACAAGTAACCTGTGAACTCGGACGTTCATGATGTTGGCGGTTATCACCAACGAGTCGTTATGGGTCGTCAGTACCCCCTCCAGGTCCGCCGAGGAGAATGTTGCTCATCAGTGAGTTGTGCGACGGACCTGGAGCTGGAACTGCCTTCCTGGACCTGGTTTATGGCCCGGATCTCGGCCTTCCTTTATCTCCTTGAGATGGAGGATCCCCCGTCTTGGAGACCTCCGACAACTCCAATTTCTTCTTCGAGAACCAAGAGTTCTCGAGTTGGCTCCAGGTTTTATCGAGGTTTGGGAGGTGCCCTCTGGCAGTTTTGAGGACCGCGTTGGCCCTCGTCCTCTTCTTTGTCATCGGAGGCTTCCCTCCTCTCGAACTTGGGCCTCTTCGCCGGTACCTTTTCACGAAGTCGGCCAGCTTCCCATCCTCGTTGAATTTCCAGAGTTGTTTAAGGAGGTCTCGACTTTCACTGGTGAAATGGCCGATCGATTGGTGATAGACACAGTACTTATTGGGGTTGAGCTTCGTGCGGTCCTGGTGAATTCTTCTCGGCTCTTCCAACAAGGCTTTGTCTTTGACCGCGGTAAAGACATGGTCGATGGAGAGGACCTGGTTGAGCTTCTTTTTGAACTCATCTCTGTCGCCGAAGGCTTTCAAGTTCTCGGGAGCCTTGTATGTGCCCCCGGACTTCTTCCCGTAGGGCTTCCTCTCCTCGGGGGCACCGACCTCTTTCTGGAGGGCCTCCTGCATGGCCACGAACACCCTTGCCTTGTGGCGGAATTCGGTGTAAGTGTTCGGACATACGAGGTGCATTTCCTTCCAGAGATCGGTGCCTTTTCAGAGCCCGGCCATCACCGCGACGACCTTGGTATCCTCGCTCACCGGTTCGCCCTCCAGCAGTATCTTATCGAATCTCGCCAGATACTACTGGTCGGTCTCGCTCTCACCTTGGTGGATGTTGGCGAGTCGGTGCTTCTGGGTAAGGTAGGACCTAAACCCAGAGAAGTGGGCCAAGAACTCCCGCGTGAGTTGGCCAAAAGACTGGATTAACCCCGGGGCGAGTGATGAGAACCAGTGGTGAGCTCGGTCCCCCAGGGTCAGCGGGAAGTTCTGTCACTGAGTGGCGTCGGTGGTGCCTACCGAGATCATGTAGTCTGTATACATGGCCAGGTGGACCTTCGCTTCGAACTCGCCTTCGTATGCGGACATCATCGGGAAGTGGATCTTCTTTTGGACCGGTGCTTAGAGGATGGTAGGTGCCAAAGGGGATGCCGGGAGAGTGGTGGCATCGGGCCCGCCAGATGTGGCTGCTACTTGCTGTTGTAGCATTTCGACGACCTTTTTCAACGTAGCCAGCTCGTCGTTGTGGGTCACCTCCGACAGAGGTTGCTCGAAGGTCGTGCGCCTCGTGGATGCACACCCCCGAGGTGCCTCACTCTGGGGTGACCTCTCCGTGACGGGTCAGAATTGGCATCCGCCATGCTGGCCCAACCTGTCGATCACGGACCTCCTTAGTCGGTCGTGGGCGAACCTGCGAGGTTGTAGGTCCGACTCTCCCACTTGTGATGCGGCTTGGGCCGCCGTTCATTCGTTTTCTCCGTACCTCGACCCCAGCCTACCCTGGAGGACCTCCATCCTCAACGATTGGTGGGTGCCGGATGCTTCGGTGTAGGCCGAAGCTTGCCCAGTGTGTGGGGCGGGCTCCTCCACCACCTTCGCCTTCTTAGCTCGTTCCGGGTGCTGGCGAGCTTGGGCCGAGCTCGCCTCCTGCTCGGTGTGGAGGTTGCTATACTGACCCCGAGTCTGGGTGCCTTGGGTCGGCCTGGTTTGCTCCCTGACTTCAGTGGCTGGAGCTCGCCGAGGAACCAGGGCGAGCTCGTCGAGCTGCCTCTGTTGCAACCTTTGCAAGGTTGCAATCGTGCACTGGAGATCGTCGGGGTTGTTGGCGAGGTCCCTCAGAGCGGGGTTCAACTCCTCCTGGGCCACCGAAACTCGGCGAGGTCGCGGGATATTTCCTTTATGGGGAGCTCGGCGCGAGGTTTCCCTCTCGGCCTGGTCCTGATTCCCCTCCTTCTATCTCCTGATGGTTGCCTAGGTCTATTCTTTAGGCATCCTGGGTTTGCATTGGGGGAATGTCGCCGAGGTCAGTAAGGAAGCTCACCGAGGTTCCTAACTTCCGGCCAAGATGACTTTGTCCGGGTTTTCGTCTAGCCTTACGTCCGATGGATTATCCAAAATCTGGTTTATCTGTGTACATGTGTACGTTTAAAAACCCTTTTTTGGACAGATTTTAGGGACCCAGAAATCCGGCTTCTTGCCCGGAAATCTGGGTTTTTGTTCAAGGAACGAAAATGTGTGTGTGTCTTCAAGTGTTCTTGAACTTTGGTCAAGAACACCTTCAAATCTTCAACAAACCCTAATTTTTCACTCTCAAATTTTTTGGTTCGTCTCACTCACCCTCCTTCTAGCGCCAAATTGTTGATAGAATTTACTAATCGTATTTATTTGTGTGGCTATTATAATGTATTAATTCTACCAAACAATAATCTAAGAATTGTTCTTAGATTGATAATATATATATAGAGAGAGAGAGTTTAGAGAGAGAAAGTCTTGTGTATTATCCTTGAGTTGTATTGAATTGTGTGAATAATACAAGAGAGACCTTATTTATAGGTGTGCAAGTGTGAGGTGGCACCTTGTGAGCCCATATGGCTTCCGGTGTTGACGAAGGTCCGTAACCTTCGCCTTGATCCCCCACCATGCTACCTTTTCGATGCTCTAAGCTATTACACATACATATCCTACTGATGCACTCGTCATTCGGGCGCCCTTGGGTTGGGCGAGGTCCTTGGCGAGCTCGTCTGCCTTGTGCGTTTCTTAGGGATGATACAACGACGGAACTCGGCTAGGTCTCCTCGACCGAGGGCGAGCTCCCTTCCGAGTAGGGCAGCTCGCCCGTAACTCTCCCTTCCCCTGGTGTACTCGGTTGCCGGCCTTGATCCTATCGGGAGCTCGGGCGAGGTTCTCACCTACCTCGCCGAGCTCCCCTATGTTGGCCATGGTTCAGACCAATGACCCAGCTCCCGCTCACCTCGGCGACCTTCGTAGCCTCGAGCTAATCCCTTGATTATCTTCCGGTAGTTTGCCTTGTCAACATATATGCTAATGCAAAACCTTGCGTACACTCAAGTGCATAGGATGTACCTTGATTTTAGGTTTAATTTTGATTTTATTGTGATTTTTTTGAAAACATACAACATTATGTATTTTTTTGGCAATTGAGGTATTAGTGAGTTATTTATTGTATTACTTAAACTTGTTCATGTGATATTAGTGAGTTATTCTTGGAGTATTATTGACTTGTACTTGGGGTATTGATGGGTTATTCATAGGATATTATTTAGACTTGTTCTTGGGGGTATTGATGAGTTGTTCTTGAGGTATTGGTAAGTTATTTTGGGGGTAATACATAGACATGTTCTTGGGGTATTAATGAGTTATTCTTACGGTATTACCAATTAATTCTAGGGGTTTTATTAACTTATTTTTGAGGTATTAATGAGTTGTTCTTGATGTATTATTTAGACTTATTCTTGGAGTATTATTGAGTTATGCTTTGAGTGTTGAATATAGCGTTAGATATTACTCAATTGTTTTTCGAGTGTAATTCAATTATTTTTCGAGTATTGTAAATTATTCTTTTGATATTACTTATTTATTAATTTATATATTAAATTACTATGTAATAATTAAAATATAATCCAATTGTCAAAATTATCATTTAGCCACGCCCAGATACAATTGTAAAACTTAATCAAATAAGGGTGCGTTTGGTAGGTCCGATGGGAAAAGAACACCAGATTTGCCCGTAGAAATCATATCAGTATCTCAATCCGAAAATATAGATTTTTTATGTTTGGTAGATACAATAAAAAAATATTTTTGATGCTTGGTAGATATGATATATATTTTTTGATATATACCTATGCACATCGGAATCCAAAAACCCTCAAAGCTCGATGAAGCCCAACCCAACATAAATTATGGCAGCTTCCGAAGAGAGAAACTGTCATTGTCGGAGATGCGAAGACCTCGCCGGCGTCGCTGCTCCTTAGTTCACGCATCAATCGCTAGAAGAACAACAGGGGTTCGAATATCCGAGCAGATTCAATGTCGCCACTGTATCCTTGATCACAGACCAGGAAAATGAAATGAACAACCAATCCTTCACAACCCCTGTAACATTCATGGTCAAGGAGGAGGTCTTTCCGACCAGCAAGAACACGACCAAATTCAGAGAAAATGCGCACCGGGAATTAGACCCAAATATGGCAAAATTGAAATGGAATCATAACCAATCTGGTAGCTTTAAAAACCATCGCTCCCAATTGGAGAAAAACCTCCCACGAATCGTACTTCGCCTCGCCGTAGGCGGCAATCACGACGCCGATGGAGATTGCGACCATATTGGACATGGTAGCATTTTTGTAGCTGTCCTTTTTTAAGAGGATTCTGATTGAGTAGACGGCGACGGGCATTAGGGCTTTGAAGGGAGAAGGAGTAGTGGTGTTGAAGTTGGGTTTCCGGCGACGAATTAAGGTTCTCCTATTTCCGATGGGCGAATCGACGACCATGGCTTCGAATAGAGAAGACTTGAGAAGGTCCTCCTATTTTCGGTGAACGAGCAAAGTTTGCGAGCGATTCTTGGCAATTTTGAGAAGGGGCATGCGAAATCTAGGCAAAGGACGAAGATGAGATAAGGTATCCGGTGGGGGAGGCCCCGATACATATTCTGGTTTCGTATCTAAGTTTAGGTGTAATTGTATGGAATTGTAGGTAAAGTTCGGTCACACAGGAAAAGAATCGGGTAATTCATAAAATATTTATTAGCTACCAAACATTGTAAAAGACTAGAAATAGTTTCTTATCTGGGCTTTTCACTCCTACCAAACGGGCCCTAAAAGACTAGAAATAGTTTCTTATAGTGGAGTGGGCTTTTAGAGTCTTGCTGGTTTTCACACTGATAATGGAGTCAAGTGGGGGGGGGGGGGGACATTTGCACAAGTGCGGGTGCAATATGATATACAGATATGAGGATTCGAATAATTTTAAAAATTTTGGGTGCAATTCGTTAAGAATACATCTACTTATTTATATTTTATTATATATAACATGTGAGAAATTTATATATTTAAAAAAAGATATTAATTAAATGTACACAATCCATATTTTTTCTAAAAAAAAATTAAGTATATTGAATGATTTAATATAATTAAATAATAAAATATTAATTCAAACTTTATTAGTCCATTACATATATTATAAATATAATAGTGAATTTTATCTAAAGTAAGTGTCATATTGTTAATTTAATTTATATAAAATAATAAAAATTAATTAAATAAATATATTTAATAATTAACAAGTAGGATTCACGAGGCAGATTCGAGTGTCTATTAATCGGATTCGACACGTGGTAGCCGAATAAGCCACGTGAAGAGTCGGATACACATTTTCAAAAATCTCTATCTATTTAGGGGGTGGGTGCGAATCGGATACTGCATTATGACAATTTTAGAAAAATTTGTGCACCCCTTTGTCTCTAATGCACATAGGCTGGATTTTTTCGAGTAAAAGTTAAAATAAAATTAATTTTTTCAAGTGCATAGGTGCACCCAAAGTGCATTAAAAACTCACTCATGCCAATTATATGAGACACAAAATTTATACTTTGACATGTTGGATGAAATAATTTATTGATTAAGGGTGTGTTTGATTGAATTTATAAGTTTTTTTTAAGAATGTCTTATAAGTTGTCAAAAAGTTTGTAAGCTTTCTTAAAATATTTGATAAAATAATATGTTTAATAATTTATAAGATTTTAAAATAATCTTTTTATATTTTATAAACTGCAAAAAATTCGGATATCCTAATTTATCTTCCTCACCACCCCACCACCAACCCCATTCATCTACCGCATCTTGAATCCTGCTATCACTAAGTGACTCATATCTTAATATAAAAATAAAAAAATATTTGTTTTTTATTAATATTAAATTTTAAAAAATAATGATAAATTACCAAATAACTTATAAATTTTATTAGTCAAATATTTTTATAATTTATAAGCTGCTTAATAAAAAAAGTTTTATAAGCTTCAAAAAAACTTATACTCCCTCCGTCCCAGATGTGTTTTCACCTTTGGGATGACACAACTTTTAAGAAAAATAGATTGTTGTGTAAAGTTATATTATTAAAATAATAAGATTAGTTGGATTGTGAGGATACAATTAAAGTAATAGTTTCCATTTATAGGGTATGCAAACAATTGTGGGACGGACGAAAAAGAAAAGTGTGAAAACAATTATGGGACGGAGGGGGTAATTTTTAAAATTTATAAGTATTTAAAATAATTTTAATGAAACACCCTCAAATTGAATCTATATAAAATAAAAATAAAATTATTATTCCAATGGTACACTTTGATAAAGAAAACGTTGACGATTAACAAAGTTCATTTGCATCGACTTGCCAGCAGCATTAATGATGATGGTATAGATCAGGTCATTGCGTCCAACTTGCAGAGAGGAGATTGACTTTATATGTATGCGCGGAAGTCCATGAATTTTTGTCTTTGGTTAGAATGGTCAAATTTGACAAATACAATCAACGTACACAGATTATTTTACCATAAAATCTTTTAAAAAAAAAAAAAAAAATATAGGTCTATCCACTAATTACATGGATCCTTTGAATACATTCATAATATTCTTTCTCCAACAACTTGCTAGTTCTTTTTTCTTTTTAGTTGGTGTGGCGTAAGAACAAAATTTACAGGAACACATATTTAATTTTACAATAATGCACATTTATTTTAATAGTAACATAAATTTGTTTTACAATTTATGTTACTATATAAATAAGTACATATTGCTGTAAGGACATATGTACTTTTTAATTTATTCTTCATTCCTTTAAATTTATGTATATTATTTCATGTGGTAGCATAGTTTTTGTAACTTTAATGTGTTATTGTATGAAAAAATAATTATTTCTATAAACAAATAAATATCTGTAAAAACACTAATTTTTATTGTTATAGTAAAACACACTTTACTCTTTTTATTATATATAAAAATACTTATTTTACAAAAATAAATGAATATATGTAAAAAATAATATTTTATATGATATTAACATAATTTTGCTCTAATAGTAATACACATTTGTTCTCCAGTTTGTGTTACTATATGGATAAATGTGTGTTACTGAAAGACAAAATATATTTTTTAATTTAATCACTATACCTTTAAATCTAGGTATATTGATTCATGTAGTAACACTTTTTACTATTGTATATGTATTATTATAAGAAAAATAATTATTTATATATATATATATATATGAAAACAATAATATTTGTTCTTATAATAACACATATTTTACTCTTATATTATATGAAAAATTATTTAGTCTATAAAAAATAAATATATGTAAAATAATAAAATTTTATATGATAGTAACTTATATTTGCTCTAATAGTAACACATTTGTGCCACCAGTTTATGTTACTATATGGACAAACAAGTGTTATTGTAAGGATAAAATGTGTTTTTCTTAAGAACAACTATGTGTTTCTTAATTTAATCATCATCCCTTAAAAGCTAAGTACATTAATTCATATAGTAAAACACTTTTTACTATTTTTATTCAATATAATAAGAAAAAATAATTATTTTTTTTACAAATAAATAAATATTTATGAAAAACTAATAATTTTTTATAGTAACACATATTTTACTCTTACATTGTATGAAAAAATATTTATATCTAAAAAAACAAATGAATATATATATATAAATGAAATATTTATTCTGATAGTAACAATGTAACATACTCCCTCCGTCCCTAACCAATTTGCACACTTTCTATTTTGGGTTGTCCCAAAGGGTCAGTGACTGTCTGGTACAATATGGGGAAACATTTTACTGTGGGGATGTTGACAAAATTTAGTTTCCTGCCCACTACAAAAGGTAAGTTCAATACCCGTAATACCCCTACATAATGGAAAGCCTGGGTAACTTGACTGACTTTTTTTCCCTCCTACTCACATCAATCAAATCTCTGCAGAGACGTAAAGAGTTCTTATATTCAGTATACACTCCTCCCTGCAATTTTGGTTCATTTTATTCTACAACAAAAGTTATACTTACTAAAAGCTTGGTTACGAAATCTGCACAGTTTAAGCCACCGGTTGAAAAATTCAAGAGAAAAGGAGTTCAACAATCATTGTGGTTGGGTAGTATATTTTGAATTGTTACATGTTTAAATTATTATAATCGTTTCAATTTTTCTTCATTTTCATTCAATTTTTTTTGGGATATTTAGGGTTTCAGAGCCGGGTTATATCATTGATTAGGGTCATAATTGCATCGTTTTGCATCCATTTCTCTTTGGTTTTGATGTGCTTATATTCATATTTGACCCTAAAATGATATACTTTGTGCATTTAACCCTTTTTGGCTAGAAAGTTGTGTTTTGTAGTGAAAACGAACAAAATCGGCAAAAGACGAGCAAGTTCGTAAAAGTTCAGAAATTGTGAGTTCATCCAAAGGAGTCAAATGATATTCCCTGTCGAAGAGTTCGAAGAGAGGGTCGCAATGGAAAAAGAATCGAGTCAATCAAAGCTCTAGAACTCAAGATATGAAGGAAACGAGAAAGTCGTGGATCGATCGAACGGGGCAAGCCGGGTTCGTGTGACCACCAGTATGGGCTCATGCGAGGAGCAGCTTAGGTTCGTGTGGAACATCCCTAGTTCATTCAAACATGGACTGCACGAGTGCTCACACGATCCGGTTCGTTCGGCCACAAGGGTAGGACCGTGAGGCTTTGCGAAATTTGGATTTTCAGGGTCGTTTTCATCTTTTCGCGCGTTTTAATTATGGGCACTTTGGACTAAACATTGTGGGCACTATAAATACCTCAAGGATCAGATTTCCAAGGGGATGATTCATTAGTTAGATCATTAGGTAGTTTTAGAGAGAGAGATTAGAGGTTACTTAGTGGGTTCTTAGTTAGATTTTAATCTTCTTTCTACCATATCTTTTGATCTATCCATTAGAACTTTAATCCGTTTTTTCCATTATAATCTCCATTTAATTTCCTACGTTCCTACGGTTCGATTTTAAATTTTGCATTCCGGATTAGAAGATAGCATTTCAAGGTTTGATGATTGTATTTCAATTCCATCTACATTTGGTAAGTTCTCTTGAATTTTATTGTTTTAATTCATAATCTTGATGTTTAGATTGTTAATTGTTGATTTTCATTTCCAATTAGCCATGGGCTAATTCCTTGTTGCATGGTTGTATGAATACTATGGTGAATTTAGTCTCTTGTTAATCCTATGCATGAATTAGTGATCATGTTGGATTAGTTCTCTTATTAATGACTTGTATGAATGCTTGGGATGTTTAATTTGATTGTATGGCTTATATGTTTAGCAATGAAATGAGAATTGAGCTATAAGAACTTTATGCATACCAAGTGTTTGATGTTTGACTTGTATGACCAATGAGAATTGCATATTAGCCTAGACCTCTTAATTGGAGTGTTAGGAGTTGTAGAGAGATCTAGACACCTAATAGAGCCCATACCTTGTGTTGTAGAGAGATCTGGAAACTAGTTGGCTTGACTAAGACACTAAGAGACCTTTTGCATGCTAGGATGGATAGGACACTAAAGGAACCATAGTAGGATTACTTCCATGCATACACACCACCCTTGCTCATTTATTTGAGGTGATAGTTAGCTTTTACTTTGCTTTGTGAAGTAGATAGAAAACATGATCTTTTCCTTGCTTTCCTAGCTATCCACCTTTGTGAACACTCAATACTTGCTTGATATCGCATCGTTTTCCTGTGTTCGATATTTAACTTGGTTAACTTGCCACGACAAGAAAGACCACATACACTTGCGTGTGACACAATTTTGGCATACAGGTTTTTGGCGCCGTTGCTGGGGAAATAATTTCGTTGTTAAGTTGGTGTTGTTTGTTTACATTTTCTTTTCTTTGATTTTGTTTCTTTGTTTGTTTTGACTATTTTTGGTGAGTGTTGATACTTGATTGTTTTTGTAGGAGTGAGCTCGATTGAGATGGGCCACTACAACCATTGCTCGTATTCCCCACAAGACACATATCCTCCTAATTACTATACATGTCAACCTTACCCATATCAACCACCACCTCCACAATACGAATCCTATCCTTATCCTCCCAATTTATATTCATACCAAGATTCCTACTCTTATGAAGATCCATATTCCTACACTCCACCCATTCCTATGCCTTGCCATCAAGAAGAAAATCCTCTTAGCCATTTAGATGAGACTCTAGCTCACATTCTCAAGGAATTGGAAGAGACGAGCATTGAAGTTAAAAGACACTTTGAGGAGACAAACAAGAAGTTCGATCAAATTTGTTAGACTCAAGGTGACCAAATCAACAGTTTGGAGTTCCAATTGGAGAAATTGAGCATTCAAGCCAATGAGATGTTTGAGGAGGAAGATGGGGGTAATGATGAAGAAGAAGGGCATGTGGAAGATGAAGATGATCATCATTATGAGAAGACTAAATCTCTTTCTATTCTAGATTGTATTGGAATTCAAATGTCTATTGAACTCTCTCATGCTAACATTGACTATGAAATCCTATTATTAATTATGATATTGCTTATAAATTTCCTCATGCTACATTGATTAGGAAGCAAGAAGAAGAGAAGGATGAAGTAGAATAAGAAGAAGAAAGAGAAGAATGTGAAAAGGAAGAGGAAAAAGAAGAAAGCGATGAAAGTGAAGAGGATGAGCATGAGGAGTACAATGATCTTATTGATCACTTTGATTTTTATAGGGATCATCTTGTTGATGATATTGATGGTAGTAATCTAGAAATCCTTAGTGAGATTAAAGAAGATAAAGATGATTATGAAGAGATCAAATTTACTCATGCTCAAGATACCTCCGATCTTAAGAGTTTTAATAATCCTTTCTACAATTTCATTGATTATGATATTATTCCTTGTTATGATGATATAGAGTTTCCTACTCATTGTGTATGCCTTGATAGGAATTTTGAAGAAGAGAAGGAAGAGGTGAAAGAAAAAGAAGAGCAGGAGAAGGAGATAAATGATTCAAGAGAGGGAGAAGAGAATGAACAAGAAAAAGAAGATGAATGTTCACTATGGGACATGAGCATTAATGGAGAAGAGCAACAAAATGAAGTGGAAGATGAGCTTCAAGGAGAATTGAGCATTTCTAAACCCTTAAACTCTTCCACTTATGCTTACATTGATAATGTTGTTCATATTGATTTCGTCTTGCCTCTTGATATTGTTGATAAGGCGAACTAACCCATGATAATTGCGGAACTATCGCGAGTGCTTCGTAGGTCGCTAGCTCGCAGGGTTGCCACGCCGTAAGTTTGGACCAAGGCCAACACAAGGGGGCTCGGCGAGGTGAAGGAGAAGCTCGCCCAAGCCCCGAGAGCCTAAGGTCGACTGACCGGCTAAGACAGAAGAGAGGATCTCATGGGCGAGCTCGCCCATAGTCGAGGAGACCAGGTCAGAATCCTCCCCTACATCGTCCGAGATAACACAACACTAGGGAGCTCACCCGGGATCGGGGCAGTGTTAGCGGGTGTATATGACCACTAGACATGTAGTAGGATGAACATTGTAAAAGGTAGCGTAAGTGGTGAGTTAGGGCGACCTAAGGGCCGAAGGGACCCACAAAGGCGCCACCTCCATTTATACACCTATAAATAGGCCTCCTTTGTATCATTCTCTCTCCAACTTAATCATAATACACAAACACTTTCTCTCTCTAAACTCTCCACTTTCTCTCTCTATTTTATCCCTCAAGAACACAAATTCTTAGATTATTATTTGGTAAAATTAACACGCTATAACCGCCACATAAAAAACACCATCAGTAAATTCTATCAACAATTTGGTGCTAGAAGAAGGGTGCTGTTAACCCAAAAATTTGAGAGCATATAGCGAGGGTTTGTTGAAGGTTTGAAGATTTGGTGGTGTTCTTGACAAAGCTCAAGAACACTTGAGGATACACATATATTTTCATTCCTCGAACGAAAACCTGGATTTTCGGGCAAAAACCCAGATTTTTGGGCAAAAACCTAGATTTTTGGATCCATAAATTCTGCCGAAAAAGTTTTCAAACGCACGTGTGTAAACGGATAAACCAAATCTTGGATAATTCGTTACACGCGAGGCTAGACGAAAACCCGAACGAAATCACCTTGGCTGGAAGTCAAGAACCTCGGCGAGCTTCCCTACTGACCTCGGTGACCTTCCCCCGATGAAAATCCAAAATGCCTAAGGAACAAACCTCAGCAAATACCCGGAGGTGGAAGGGAGGCAACCAGGACCAGGGAGAGGGGGAAATCTCGCGCCCAGCTCCCCAGAAGAGCAATGCTCCGTGACCTCCCCGGGTTTCGGTGGCTCAAGAGGAGTTAAACCCCGCTCTGAGGGACCTCGCCAACAAACCCGACGAGCTCCAGCACATGATTACAACCTTGCAAAGGTTGCAACAGAGGTAGCTCAACGAGCTCGCCCCGGTTCCTCGGCGAGCTCTAGCCACTGAAGCTAGGGAGCAGACAAGGCCGACCCAGGGCACCCAAACCCGGGGTCAGTATAGCGACCTCCACACTGAGCAGGAGGTGAGCTCGGCCCAAGCTCGCCAGCACCGGGAATGAGCTGGGAAGGCCAAGGTGGTGGAGGAGCCCGCCCCGAAGGTCCACCTGACCAAGTATGCAGACTACATGATATCAGTAGGTGCCACCGACGCCACTCAATGCCAGAACTTCCCGCTGACCCTCGGGGACCAAGCCCACCACTGGTTCTCATCACTCGCCCCGGGGTCAATACAGTCCTTTGGCCAACTCACTCGGGAGTTCTTGGCCCACTTCTCCGGGTTTGGATTCTACCTCACCCAGAAGCACCGCCTCGCCAACATCCACCAAGGCGACAATGAGACCGACCAACAGTATCTGGAGAGGTTTGCCAAGATCTGCTAGAAGGTGAACTGGTGAGCAAAGACACCAAGATCATCGCAGTGATGGCGGGGCTCAAGAAAGGCACCGAGCTCTGGAGGGAGATGCACCTGGTGTTGGTCCCAAAGGCAGGTTTTAGGGAAGAATACACTTGAACAAGTCTAGAAGGGGGGGTTGAATAGACTTGTAAGGATTCAAAAACCTTTTTCAATTTTACCGATTTATTCAGAAAATCAGCAGACTACTTGAGGTAGTCTGAATTTTGAAAATAGTGCGCTGTGTATAGTGCGGAAACGTTTTTAATGAAAATCGGTTTTTAGGTGATGTGCACAAATAAGAACAGAAAGAAATACGAAGAGACACAGGGGATTTATAGTGGTTCGGACCAACTGTCCTACATCCACTCTCCTCAATCCAACTTGGACTTGAGGGGCTCTCCACTAACTCACTTACTCACTTACTTACACAGTTTGAGAGTACTACTCTCTTACAACTTGTCAATGCTACAAGCGCAATTGACTTCTCACAGCTTCTACAAAGCTTTTACAAAGGATAAGTATGAATGGTGTTTTTGAGCGTAAGTGATAAATCTGACAGAGTATCGGCTAGCTTAATGTGCGTGTAAATCCAATATAGAAATTATCACTATTAATCTAATTTATAGGATCAAATAACTAGCCGTTGGGATGGACTAGAAATCTGAAATCCTATAATCTCGTATTCAATCAATCAATGTGATTGATTGAATTTCCTTCTTGATTCCCGTCAATCTTCGCGATCTTCAATCAAACAAGTTTGTCCCCTTGATTGATTGATCTTCTATTCTGGGAATCTTCCTTTTATGTCGCAAGTTAACCCTTAAAATTGATTCCGAAGAATCTGGGCCGAGCACAAAACCTCAGTTGATCCGTCTCCTCAGCTGGTGTATCAGTCTGCTGATACTTGGACCTTAGCTGATGTGCAAGTCTGCTGGAGTGCACCTCAGCTGGTCTTCTTGACTTCGTCTGAATAAGTCTTTTAACCATAGTCCTTGTCTTGTCTGCGACGTGCTCTTATCTGATCAGCTAATCTCCTGATATCAGCTGATCTGCTCTTCAGCTATCAGCTGATGTAAACTTCTCTGATGATCTGCTCTCGATGCTCCAGTGTCAGCTGCTTAAATCTTCTGTCTTCTAAAATCGGCTAAGTCCACAAGGTCTCAGCTGGTCTTCTCTTCTATGATAGCTTCGGATCTTCTAGGCAGCAAGGTAGATTCCCCCTCACTTGAACCTATCTAATCCTAACTACTCATTAGCTGACTAACATGTTCAGCTGGTCCTATTACAAGCTGATTGATTTATTATATCATCAAAACATCTAACATAGATATCCTAACAAGTTCCCCCTTTTTGATGATATCAAAACCAAGTCAGCTGATCTCAACAGATAAGCATATTCAATCAAAATCAAGATCAACATTGGACAGAAAAGAAAATCTTTAAGTAAGATCTTTTAGACAGAATCAAAATGCAGCTGACAACAAGAAGTTGTCTGAAATCATAAAGCTTTATTAAGATCAAAAGAGAAAGAACAATCAGAAGTAAGGATACATAGTCCTCAGCTGACTCAGTTGGACTATTACATGAGGAGAGGTCTTCTGCTGCTGAGCGGAACTTGCAACCAGTCCAAAAATCTCTTCTCTATCTTCTTCAAAGCTGGCAGGGAGTTGTCAGAAAGTTGATGAAAGAGTTGAGTGATCTGCAGCCAATGTTTCCTGATTTCCACCCAATCTATCTTTCCACTCACATCAGTTGGAGTAGGAAGATATTCAATCTCTGGCAACTCTGGCTGAACCTCTACCTTAAGCATCTCTTCTGTGATAGCTCTGAAGAACTTAGGAAAAGTCTCCTTCAACCAGTCTCTGAACTCAACATTTTTCTCTCTCTCTCTCCTCTGGTATCTTCTCCTCGGAGAACATAGAAGTGGATCATGGTTTTGGCTTTTATAGTTTTCCAGAGATCCACCAGCTCATCAGACAATTGATTGTAGAACATATCAATTGGTCCATCAACTAGAGGCTCATTTGGATCTCTGATGAACT
>JAPKLY010000083.1:1106393-1170897 GCA_026898435.1 Prunella vulgaris | reverse complement strand
ATCTCTGATGAACTTTCCACTCCTAGTCCTGCTGCCTTGAGCTACTGTTTTCCCCTTCTTCTTAAGCTTCCTCTGAAATCTCCTTTCAATCTCATCATTCATCTCCCTCTCTTGCTTCTTCCTCCTTTCCTCAGGGGTTTCTTTCTCAGCTAGCTGCAACTCCTTAGCCAACTTTTCGTCCAATTCAGCATTCATAATTCTTTTCTTCTTTTCCCTTTCTTCAGCAACAACTTCTTGCTTCTGCAATGTCTCAGTCAATTTCTGATCTCTCAACTCCTGAGTCTTCTGAGCAGCCATCTTTCTGGTGTTGATGTATTCTTCAACATTTTCTATCCTAGCAGATAGAACCCCTTGATTATCCACCAGAAGAGCTCTCAGAGAGGCCATCTCAGCTTGCAAGGCAGCAATAGCAGCTGAGTTCTTCTCTTCCCCCTTTTTGATATCATCAATTACTACAACAGAGGGTAGAGAAGTAGGAAGGTTGTCCACAACATCTTTAAGGTCCTCCTGACCTTGTTTGCACTCAGCAATTTGTCCTTCCAACCTTTCGGAGACCAATCTGAATCTCTCAGACTTAGCAGCAAGTGAGGCAGATGCATCATCATTGAAAGCCCTGGCAGTTGCCTTGAAGTTCTGGAGAGTATTGAAGAATTCAATCCGGGTAGCATACAAGCTGTCCTCCATAGCTTCCTTCAGCTTGTTGCGATGGTCCAGCAGGACTTGATGAACATGAGTTTCAACCATAGAGGGGGCAACAGACTTGGCAGCCAGAAGAGTAGCTTTGACCTCCCTGATGTGGTCATCAAAATAGCCTTTTAATTGATTCAAAAGTGCAGGAGTGACCTGATCGGCAGGGGAGATCTCAAAGCTTGCTGCTGGAGGAATAAATTCAGTCTCTGCTGTTTCAGGGCAGTCCAGTGCCACTCCATCTTTGAGCAACAGAGCTCTAGCCACCTTCCGCAGCCCTTCAGGGGATGTCAGCTGGGATGGAGCCTTAACCTCCAAGGCCTCCATCAAAATTTCCTCCCATTCAGTGAATGCTGCTTCTCCCATCTCCTTAATTAGGGTCAGAAAGAATGTGACTGGCCCTTCTCTTGCTTGTGCCCAGGCTAGGCCATCAGAAAGGATGTCTTGGTAGGCTGGGTAAGGGTTGAGTTCAGGGATGTAAAGGGAAATGTGGGCTAGGGCAGATATAATCATCCCTCGTTCAAGAGGCCCCTTTGAACGGTGGTGAGATAGGCGAGCTTGTTTGGCTATTTCTGAGGGGGAGTTGGGGTTATCAAGGTTGATGGGTTGGGGGTGAGAGGGTTTGAGAGTAGCTGAAGGATCGCCAGAGGTAACTATATCCTCTGGTTCATTGCCGATTGGGATTTGAGAAGCTGTGGAATCAGCTGGGGTGGTGGAAAGTAGAGAAGGATCAGATAGGGGAGTATGTGAAGCTGACTTGATGGGTGATGCAGCTAAAGGCGTCTCTGCTGATGGAGCATCTCCAGAGGAATGTAGCACTTCAGTCTCAGCAACTGAGGGCTCAGCTGATTCCCTCTCCTCTGACTCTTCTTCCTCTCCATCAGAGCCAGACTCAGAATCCTCATCTGATTCTCCCTTCTCAGCTGATTCCTCAACAGCCTGCTCTTCTTCTTCAGAGGATTCGTCAACCAGCAGAGTAGCCCTCTCTGCTGAAGACTGCTTCTTCTTTAAACTGCTCAACACAACAGTATCATCTTCTTCATCTGACTCAAAAGAGAGCTTCCTTTGAACTGGAGTGGTTTCTCTCTTAGATTTCTTCTTTTTACCACCTCCAGCAGGCTTTGAAGCCTTCCTCTTCTGCTTCTTTCCTGGACCAGCAGAAGAGCCCGAGGCAGCAACCATAGGATCAGCCAAGGAATCTGAATCAGCTGGCCCAATCACGTCCAGGTTACTTCCCCTTAGGAATTTAGTGTGGTTGTACTCCACAACCCATTCCTCATCCCACTCATGCTGGGGCAGCTGATGATTCAGAAGAATAGTGATCTTGGTGGCCATGGAACACTTGGATTTGAAGCTGTAAACCTGTTCCCCGTTCACCTCCTTCACCAAGCACCTCTTGGACTCCTGTTCCAGGCGGAACAATAGCAGACTCACCCAGTCTGCTTGCACCCCATCGAGAATGGTGCGGGCCACACTCAGGCGGAGTTTCTTAATGGCGTCCAAACTCCCCTGTTCCGCCAAGATGACCTTGGTCACCACATCCATCAGGAACCGAAACCGCCTTCTCAGCATGGATTTCTTCAGATTTGTGGTGGTGTCCCTGAAACTCATCCTGGCCATTAACTGAAAGGTTTCCAGATAGTTACCTTCTTTATATTTGTGAGGATGGACACCAGTGGAGGATAGGCCAAAGATATCAGCGACAACATCCTAGGAGATAACAACAGCTACTTCATCAACCAAGGAGCCGATGGAGTCTGTGCTGAACTGGGCCCTAAGAAGGAATTGGAAGACATAGAAATTTAGGGTTTTATGGTCAGGGGGGGTCATGGAGATGAAGGTTCGGAGATTTTGATATTGGAGAAGGTTTAGGATTTCTCTAATTTCAGGAACCCTAGACGTGTCGAAATCGACACACATCTCCGCATACATCTTTTCTTTGAACAATTTTTGCATTGTCTTGGACGCCATAGCTTCAACCACAGATTAGAGATGCAGAGAATAATATGCAGGAGAAAGGTAGAAGGAAGTCGAAGTAGAAAGGTTTTTCAGAAATAAGTTAAATGGGTTTTTATAGTATTCGAAGAATATGAGCAGTTTTTCCAAAATTAAAACAAATCAATTTTGATCGTAGATTTGTAACATGCATCACACAAATCAAAGGTCCAGAATAAATGACCTTTGAGAATTTTGGAGGTGATGCGTGGGTGTCAGGATTTCGAAAGGTTTTGACCGCCTCAAAAGATTCCCTTTTTTTTTAAAAAAGGTAATGATGAAAGTGCTTTTTGAGAAGATTTAGGCGGTGTTAAATTAATTACAACTGAACCTTATTTTGAAAAAGGTAATAAATCCCCGATTTTTCGTAAACGAAAAGATTTGATTGCCAATTTTCTAAAATAATTTTAGAAATTAACGATTTATTAATTTTTGAAAAGATTTGATAGATAAAATAAAATTTTAAAAACCGACATAAAGATCATACAAATACTTATCGAGATGCTGACGTGGCAAAATCAGCTGAGAAGAGCGATCTTTATGAAAATCTTTTCTGCTCATCTGGGTCTTTAATGTCAGCTGACATGGACCAGCTGAAGCAAAGTGGCCTTGTCTGACTTTCATAACTTATCCCTGTATCAAGTTAGACATAACAAGATAGAGAAAAGAAAGGAAAGAATAAGTAGACATACCAGATCAGCTGTTGTGAGGATCAGCTGATTACTTCAGCAGAAGGTCCTCAGCTGGGTACCAGCTGACTACCCGTTTACCCAAAAAAAAAACTTTCTTTCTAAAGAACTGCTTCTCCATCTATCATTCCTAACTCTGCTACAAATTCTCTGAATCTTACCTCTGCTAAGGGTTTGGTAAGCACATCTGCTCTCTGCTTCTCCGTATGAATCTTCTCCATCCTGATATCTCATTTCTCAGCATGATCCCGAAGAAAATGATGTCTTATGTCCACATGCTTGCATCTAGTATGGAGAACAAGATTCTGAGTAATGGCTATTGCACTTGTGCTATCACAGAAAATGGGTATCTCTTCTGTAATCACATGGTAGTCCCTCAGCTGTTGTCTGATCCAGAGCAGCTGAGAACAGCAACTACCAGCAGTCAGGTACTCTGCCTCTGTTGTGGAAGTAGCTACTGAAGTCTGTTTCTTGGAGAACCAAGATATCAACTTACTTCCCAGAAACTGACATGTGCCAGAAGTTGATTTTCTATCAATCTTGCACCCTCCATAGTTAGAATCTGAATACCCACTCAGCTGAAAATTGTCATCAGCTGGGTACCAGAGGCCTAGATTGTACGTACCCTTCAAATACTTTACAATCTTCTTTGCTGCTTCCAGATGAGATTTCTTAGGATTTGCCTGAAACCTTGCACACACCCCAACTGCAAAGCTGATATCAGGTCTGCTGGCAGTGAGATACAGCAGAGAACCAATAAGTCCCCTATATTGTGTCTGATCCACTTTCTCACCAGCCTCATCTGGATCCATGCTAAAGTTTGCCATCATTGGAATCTTAGCTTCTCTGCTGCTACTGATTCCAAACTTTTCTATCAAATTCTTGGCATACTTAGCTTGGCTAATGAACGTTCCATTGGACATCTTCTTTACCTGCAGTCCAAGGAAATAAGTCATCTCCCCCATCATGGACATCTCAAACTTGCTGGTCGTCAGCTTGATGAACTCATCACACATCAGTTTGTTGGGGGAGCCGAAGATGATGTCATCCATATATATCTGCACTAAGAGGATATCATCTCCGTCTTCCTTACTAAACAAGGTTTTGTCTATCTTTCCTTTACTGAATCCACTATCCAGTAGGAACTGTGATAGAGTATCATACCAGGCTCTAGGTGCCTGCTTTAGTCCATATAAAGCTTTCTGCAACATATAAACGTTGTTCCCAATCTCAAATCCTGGTGGCTGTTCCACATAAACCTCTTCTGCCAGGATTCCATTCAGAAAAGCTGACTTGACATCCATCTGATAGACTTTGAACCCTTTGAAAATAGCATAGGCCAGAAACAATCTAATGGCTTCTAGTCTTGCCACAGGAGCAAATGTCTCATCATAGTCAATCCCCTCTGACTCTGAATACCCCTGGGCTACTAGCCTTGCCTTGTTTCTAACTACTACATCATTTTCATCCTTTTTGTTCTTGAATACCCACTTAGTACCTATGACCTTCTGATGTTTGAGCCTCTCCACTAGAGTCCAAACTTCTTGTCTTGCAAACTGATTTAGCTCCTCTTGCATAGCTACAATCCAGTTTGGGTCTTCAAGAGCTTCATGGATATTTTTGGGTTCTATCAGAGACACATAACAGCTGAATTGAGCACCCAAGTTTAGCTTTCTTCTGGTCTGAACACCTACACTTGGATCTCCTAGAATCTGTTCAGCTGGGAAATCAGACAATGTCTTCTTGCCCCTTTGAGGTGCCATAGTCTGCTCCTCTTGGGTCTTGTCTGAAATTCCCCCTTGGTTAGTGTCAGGAGTCAATGTGCCATCACCTGATGCTGATGAGGACTTATCAGCTGATTTGGGCTCATCATCTGAATCTGAGTCTGATTCTATCCTAGGTACTACTATCTTAATCAGATCTGGCTTATCTGACAAATTCAGCTGATCCACCTCTTCTGCTAGCTTCTCCTTGCTGTACTCATGAAAAGATTCATCAAATACAACATGGGGTGTCTCCTCCACATAGAGAGAGACTTTATTAAAGACTCTATAGGCTTTGCTACTTCCAGAATATCCTAAGAATATTCTTTCAGCAACCTTAGCATCAAAAGTCTTTAACTTAGTCTTTCCATTGTCATGGATGAAACACCTACACCCAAAAGTATGGACAGAGGAAAGGTTAGGAGTTTTACCTTTGTACATTTCGTAAGGAGTCTTCCCATGTCTCTTGACTGGTAGACACCTATTTTGGATGAAGCAGGCAGTGTTGATGGCTTCTGCCCAAAATATTTGAGGAGTCTGATATTCAGCTAACATAGTCCTTGCTGCCTCTTTGAGGGTTCTGTTTCTCCTCTCAGCTAACCCATTCTGCAGAGGTGTTCTGGCAGCTGATGTCTCATGCTGAATACCATTATCCCTGCAATAGTCAGAAACAACAGAGTTAAGAAACTCATTACCTTTATCACTTCTGATTCTGACTATGCTGAGGTCCAGCTCTTTCTGAATCCTCTTGAACAACTCCAACATCTTGACCATATTCTCATTCTTCTTAAACAAGAACACTACCCAAGTGAATCTTGTATAGTCATCAATAATCACCAGTGTGTACTTCCTTCCACTGAAACTAAGAGGTGAGACAGGTCCAAACAAGTCCATATGAAGCAGCTGAAGTGCTTTAGTTGTTGAAGTACTCTGCACATCTTTGAATGAGGCTTTAGTCTGCTTTCCTTTCTGACAGGCATTACACTTCTGCTCAGATGCAAACACCTCATTTGGTAGACCTCTGACTAGACCCTTCCTTGCAACCTTGTTGAGAGTCTTGAAGTTCAGATGACCTAACCTCTTGTGCCAGAGCCGGCTGATCTCTGATGAGCTTTTAGCAACCAAACATGAGTCAGCTGGACAGCTTGCAAAATCTGCAAGATACATATTACCTCTTCTGAGGTCAGTTAGTAGCACCTGCTCATTTAAATCATTAATAACAAGACAAGAGTTCTTAGAGAATCTTACTGAATATCCCTTGTCACAGAATTGGGATACAGACAGAAGATTGTGCATGAGCCCTTCTACATAGTAGACTTCTTCAACTCTTGTTCCTTTGATCAGCAGAGTGCCAACTCCTCTGGTGACTCCAAAATTGTTGTCACCGAACACAACTCTAGGCCCATCCAGCGTTACAAGGTTCTGGAGAAGATGCTTCTCAAAGGTCATGTGCTTCGAGCAACCGCTATCAATATACCAGACATGACCCTTGGCTTCTCCTCTTTCTATAGGGCTAGAGTTAACCTGAAATTAAAACTCAGGCTTTAGGTACCTTATCTTTGGGTCCTGATTGGTTAGTATCGACTTTCTGAATCCACAGGTAGAGATCATCCTTATGAGGTTTAGGGGATCTCAACCTTCTACCATATTTGTCCACAAAAATCATCTCCCTCAGAGAGTCTTTTCTGGGGGATGAGTGATAACAGCGGGTTTGTAGGTGGGTTGCTCGAAAGGATAGTTTCGGCTTGAGCCTCCGAATGACTCATAAACTTTAGCCGGTGAAGGCTTGCCTACTTTGGTTACATTAAAAGTAACCCAGGGCTGAGGTCTGTTTCGCTTGGGTTTACTCTGCTGAGATGACCCAGGCTTATCATTCCTCTGCTAATTCTGCTGAGGTCTCCTTGTCTTAGCTGAGCTATGACTTGGATTCCTCTTCTGATCTCGAGGCTTCTGCGCTTTGGACTTATGTTGATTGTCAGCATGCTTCTGAGTTTTAGTACTCTTCTGCTCTGTTGAAACCTTTTGATCACCAGCAGACTTCTGAGCTTTGGAGCTCTTCTGTCCAGCTGGGACCTTTTCTGTCCCTCTGCTCTTTTGCCCTTCTGATCCAGATGCAGGCTCAGCTGGCCCTTTACCCTTTTGAGGATCCCTAATTAATCTACTGTCACCTTTCTTCTTCTTTTGTGGTTTGGGTTTGGGATAACCAAGACCCCTTTTATCATTCACAGTTTGTGAGGACGCAGCTATTTCAGACAC
Source organism: Prunella vulgaris (assembly GCA_026898435.1). Taxonomy (NCBI): domain Eukaryota; kingdom Viridiplantae; phylum Streptophyta; class Magnoliopsida; order Lamiales; family Lamiaceae; genus Prunella; species Prunella vulgaris. Next base: position 1,163,507 of record JAPKLY010000083.1, on the reverse strand, counting down.
GGCATTTTTTGCCTTAGTCAGCTGATCCACTTTCAGCTGAAGCTGCTGTGAATTTTTGGTTATCAGTTCATTCTGCTTGAAGAGTTCATCGAACTTTGCTGTCAGCAGATTATGTTCTTCACTTAAGACAGTGTTCTCAGAAAGTAGCTTTTCTATCAGCTTCTCCTGTTCCTCACATTTTGCTATTAAGTCAGCAGACTTGTTAGCTTGTGAGTCATAGGATATCACTGGTAGTCTAGCACTTTCCAGATCTTGTCTCAAGCTTAAAATTTCAGCTTTCAGACTAGAGTTCTCCTCTTCCAGCTTAGAACAGACCTTTAAGGAAGATTTGAGATCAGATAACAACTTGTGTATATCTGGCTCCATAGAATAGGTAGAGGAGCAAGATGAGCTAACAAAGGGAGTAAGAGAATTTACCTCTTCTACCTTAGCCATGAGACAAATATCATCCTCTGATTCAAAATCAGATGAGGATGAGGATGAGCTGATGTCCCGCTTCTCCTCCTCTGCCAGCAGAGCTCTCTTATCAGCGAACCTGCGATCTCTCTTGATCCTCTTCTCTTCTCTCTCCCTTGGGGTAAGCTGAGGACAATCATAACTGAGATGTCCTGGCTTGTTGCAAGTGAAACAAACACCATCTCCTCCTCTTCTGGGACTTGGTTCCCTCCTTCTCTTTAGAGACTTATATCTGGTCTCCTGTTCATCTGATGGTCTTCTGACATCAGATGACTTCTGGTATCTTCTGGAAGAATCACTCTTATTCTTCTTCCACTGAGATCTATACTTCTGAAACTTGTTTGACATCTTGTCAAACTTCTTGGTCAATAAAGCAAGTTGCTCCTTTAAGCTCATGTCCTCTGGAGCAGAGGACTTCTCTTGACTATCAGCTGCAGCAGAGAAAGCAACATTCTTTGTGGCTGATGAAGTTGGTGTCTCATCTTCTTGATCTTCTTCTTGGATATCGAACTCATGTGCCTTCAGATGAGATAGCAGTGTATGATGACTCATCTCAGATAAATTCTTTGTCTCTTTAATTACTGTCACCTTCACTCTCCATCTTGGAGTAAGAGATCTCAAAATTTTGTTGTTAATCTCTTTTTCTGAATAATCCTTTCCTAAGGAGCTTGCCTTATTCAATATGTTTGTCAGCCTCATATCTAGCTGATCAATGGTTTCATCAGCTTTCATTTTAAATGTGTCAAAAGTATGGAGAACAGCCTGAAGCTTGTTCTCTTTAATTTGATCTGTCCCTTCACACATTAAGGAGAGTTTCTCCCACATCTCCTTAGCGGTTCTCCACGTCTTGATTTTCTCAATATATTCTTTGGAGAGTGTCTCAATGATTTCTGTTCTGGCCACTTGATCGAGGTTGAAGAGTTTTCTTTCAACATCGTTTAGTTCACTCTTCTTCTTCTTCTTCTTCTCTGTCTTCCTTCTTTCACTGATTTCAGCTTCTGGAGTCTTGCCATCACTTATTCCTTCCCAGAAGAACTTGATTTGCCCTTCCTCCAGAACATCTAACATCCGATCATGAATGGCTCCAAGGCGATTCTCCATTATGAATTTCCAGTAATCATAATCCTCTATGGAGAATTCAGGCAGCTTCCTTGTCTTGGATCCACTCTTTTTGTAGGAAGACATATCTGCAAGTGATTAGATAAAAAGCACACAAAATTTTCTAAAAACGGATTTTCAGGGATCTGTCCAGGTGACCACAAAAAGCTTTCTCAGGCTGTGGTCTTTTGGACACACAGCTCTGATACCACTTGTTGGTCCCAAAGGCAGGTTTTAGGGAAGAATACACTCGCCCCCGCCTCTCCACCCCGGGGGGGCCGTTGAATAGACTTGTAAGGATTCAAAAACCTTTTTCAATTTTACCGGTTTATTCAGAAAATCAGCAGACTACTTGAGGTAGTCTGAATTTTGAAAATAGTGCGCTGTGTATAGTGCGAAAACATTTTTAATGAAAATCAGTCTTTAGGTGATGTGCACAAATAAGAATAGAAAGAAATACTAAGAGACACATGTGATTTATAGTGGTTCGGACCAACTGTCCTACATCCACTCTCCTCAATCCAACGTGGACTTGAGGGGCTCTCCACTAACTCACTTACTCACTTACTTACACAGTTTGAGAGTATTACTCTCTTACAACTTGTCAATGCTACAAGCTCAATTGACTTCTCACAGGTTCTACAAAGCTTTTACAAAGGATAAGTATGAATGGTGTTTTTGAGCGTAAGTGATAAATCTTACTGAGTATCAGCTAGCTTAATGTGCGTGTAAATCCAATATAGAAATTATCACTATTACTCTAATTTATATGATCAAATAACTAGCCGTTGGGATGGACTAGAAATCTGAGATCCTATAATCTCGTATTCAATCAATCAATGTGATTGATTGAATTTCCTTCTTGATTCCCGTCAATCTTCGCGATCTTCAATCAAACAAGTTTGTCCCCTTGATTGATTGATCTTCTATTCTGGGAATCTTCCATTTATGTCGCAAGTTAACCCTTAAAATTGATTCCGAAGAATCTGGGCCGAGCACAAAACCTCAGCTGATCCGTCTCCTCAGCTGGTGTATCAGTCTGCTGATACTTGGACCTTAGCTGATGTGCAAGTCTGCTAGAGTGCACCTCAGCTGGTCTTCTTGACTTCGTCTGAATAAGTCTTTTATCCATAGTCCTTGTCTTGTCTGCGACGTGCTCTCAGCTGATCAGCTAATCTCCTGATATCAGCTGATCTGGTCTTCAGCTATCAGCTGATGTAAACTTCTATGATGATCTGCTCTCGATGCTCCAGTGTCAGCTGCTTAAATCTTCTGTCTTCTAAAATCGGCTAAGTCCACAAGGTCTCAGCTGGTCTTCTCTTCTATGATAGCTTCGGATCTTCTAGGCAGCAAGGTAGATTCCCCCTCACTTGAACCTATCTAATCCTAACTACTCATTAGCTGACTAACATGTTCAGCTGGTCCTATTACAAGCTGATTGGTTTATTATATCATCAAAACATCTAACATAGATATCCTAACACCTGGCATGCCTGAACACTTACACCGAATTCCGGCACAAAGCTGGGGTGTTCGTCGCCATGCAGGAGGCCCTCCTAAAAGAGGTCGGTACCTTAGAGGAGAAGAAGCCCTACGGGAAGAAGTCCGGGGGAAAGTACAAGGCACCCCGTAACTTGAAAGCCTTCGGTGACGGGGATGAGTTCAAGGAGAAGCTCAACCAGGTCCTCACAGTCTCCATCGACCATGTCTTTACTGCTGTCAAAGACAAAGCTTTGTTAGAAGAACCAAGGGGAATTCACCAAGACCGCGCGAAGCTCAACCCCAACAAGTACTGTGCCTATCACCAATCAATCGGCCACTTCACCAGTGAATGTCGAGACCTCCTCAAACAATTATGGAAATTTTATGAGGATGGGAAGCTGGCCTAGTTCGTGAAGAAGGCACCAGCAAAGAGGCCCAGGTTCGAGAGGAGGGAAGCCTCCGATGATGAAGAGGAGGACGCGGGCCAACGTGGTCCTCAAAATAGGCGAAGAGCTCCTCCCCAACCTCAATAAAATCTGGAGCCCACTAGAGAACTCCTGGTCCTCGAAGAAGAAATCGGAGCTGCCGGAGGTCTCCAAAATGGGGGATCCTCCATTTCCAGAAGAACAAGGAAGGCTGAAATCCGGGCCGTAAACCAGGTTCAGGAAGGTAGCTCCAACTCCAGGCCCGTCGCACAACTCACTGACGAGCTAACATTCTCCTCAGCGGATCTAGAGGGGGTACTGATGCCCCATAACGACTCGTTGGTGATAACCGCCAACATCATGAACATCCGGGTTCACAGGCTACTTGTGGACACCGACGCTTTCACCAACATTCTCTTCAAATCCACCTTAGATGCCTTAGGTGATGTTGAGTCGTATTTAGAACCTAGCAATGCTAGGATAGTGGGGTTCGGAGAAGCTGTAACCATCCCCCTAGGTAGTATCAGGTTGAGCGTCCAACTTGTATCGGCCAAGGACCCAGAGTGGAGGCTAACTAGGTTAGTTCATTTCCTAGTTGTCGACCAGCAGTCCTCCTACAACGGGTTCCTTGGCTGCCCTTTTATTAAGGAATTCAAAGTGGCGTGTTCGACCTACTACTACTGTTTAAAACTCCCAACTCCGAAAGGTGCCGAGACTATTAAAGGTGACCAGAAAAAGGCCCGAGAGTGTTTACTCCAAATTAAAGATGGCCGGGTCAAGAGGTCCGTGACACAGGTTCACATCCTCGTAGAGGATGTACAGATTCCAGTGGACGAGCCAAACATCCTGGACATCATCTCAACAGAAACCAAGTTGATGGAGGTAGGCGATCTGCCAAAAATTGACCAAGTCCTTGAGCCTGCACTGGACACACAACCGGCGCCGATGGAGGGGATAGTAGAGACTCGAAATGACCAAGTGCAGGAACCTGGGCCAAGCTCACAACCTGCGCCCATTGAGGTGGACGAGGTTAACCAAGGCGGGGAACCTGCGGGAGGTCAAGAACCTGTGCCAATGGAAGTTGATCAAGCTCCCTAGGTCACAGAACCTTCCCAAGCTGAACCTCTCCAAGTTGATGATAAAGATAATGACCTCGAACCACGCATAGGTCATGAACCCGCACAAATGTCACAAGAGGAGTGGGATGAGTTCATCGGCAACCCGAGGTGGAAAAACCAAAAGAGGAAGGCCACCCCCATGGAGGAACTTATAGCAATCCCGGTGGACCCGAATTGGGACTTGGAACTTTACATAGGTTCCGAGTTACCAGAACCATACCGGTAAAAAATGGAGTTGTTCTTGATGTCCAACTTGGACGTATTTGCCTGATCCCATGAAGACATGACGGGGATCCCGTTGGAGCATGCTTGCCACCGACTCAACATAGATCCGACAAGGAGGCCCGTCCGCCAAAAACGAAGAAAGTATGGACCAGACAAGTTTGCGGCCCAGACCGTCGAAGTGGGAAATCTGTTAGACAACAAGCTGATCAAGGAAGTCTTGTGTCCACAGTGGGTCGCGAACCCCGTCCTGGTCAAGAAGCACAACGGGATGTGGAGACTATGCATCGACTTCACGGACCTGAACAAGGTATGCCCGAAGGACAACTTCCCATTACCCTACATTGATCAGCTTGTAGATAGCACCGCCGACCATGAGATGATGACATTCATGGATGCTTTTTAGGGGTTATCACCAGATAGCATTGCATCCGGATGACCAGAAACATACGTCGTTCTACACCAACAAAAACATGTATTGTTGGGAAAGGATGTCGTTCAGACTTATCAACGCCGGAGCAACCTACCAAAGGTTGGTGAATAAAATGTTCGACCAGCACATCGGTGAGTCTATGGAGGTGTACGTGGATGACATAGTTGTCAAGAGTTTGAGAAAGGAGGATCACCTTGACCACCTAAAATGAACCTTCGACATACTGCGCCACTACAACATGAAGTTGAACCCCAAGAAGACCAGTTTCGGCTTACATTCAGGAAAGTTCCTGGGACATCAGGTAAGCCAGCGAGGGATAGAGGTCAACCCAACACAGGTCCAATGCATAATCTAGATGGGCACACCCGACTCCGTGCAGAAAATCTAAAGATTGACCAGGTGTATGGCAGCCCTAAACAGGTTCATCTCCAGGTCTGGCGATCGAAATCGTCCATTTTTTGAGGCAATCAAGGCAAACACACGGAGGTACAAAGAGGCAGCTAAAGCCAACAAGCTCCACCTCAAAAACCACTTCCTGTGGACGAGCGATTGCCAACGAGCCTTTGAAGACATTAAAGCATACCTGGCAGATACGCAGGTCCTGTCAAAGCTAGTACATGGTGAGAAGCTATACCTCTACCTCGCTGCATCGGAGGTTGCCATTAGCTCCGTCCTGGTTTGAGAAGAGGCGAAAACACACCTACCAGTGTACTACGTAAGCCAAGTCTTACACGAAGCTGAGTTGCGGTATACCCCAACGAAGAAGCTAGCTTATGCACTGGTGATGAGTGTTAGAAAATTGAGGCCTTACTTCTTCGACCATCCGGTAGAAGTGTTGACAACATTCCCGCTAAGGCAAATACTACAATGGCCAGACACTGCAGGACGCTTGTTGAAATGGTCACTAGAAGTTAGCCAATACGGGATAACCTACGCTCCCCGAACAGGGATCAAGGGACAAATGCTCGCTGATTTTATCGTCGAGCTGACTTTTCCACAAGATCCGACGAGGAGACGTATATCTCCGTGGTACCTCTACGTAGACAGATCATCGACTAGCACAGGAGTAGGAGCCAGAGTAGTGTTGATCAGCCCGGATAGACAAGTCTTCACCTCCGTAATTTGGTTCGACTTTTGAGCAACCAACAATGAAGCGGAGTAAGAAGCTTTGATAGCCGGACTTAGGTTATCAATAGATGTGGGGGCAACCAATCTTCAAGTTTTCGGAGATTCCCAGCTAATAATATCCCAAGTCCAGTGGGAGTATGAGGCAAAAGATCAACAGATGATGGCCTACCAGAAGATAGCGGCGCATCTAATCTCGATGTTTACGCAGGTCTACATCAATCAGATACCGCGGCTGGAAAACACGCAAGCAGATGCCCTAGCCCGACTAGCTACCAGTAACGGTGAAGCCGAAGTCACGGAGGTTGTAGTCCCCAAACTAAAGAACCCCTCAACGTCCGATTACAAAGTAAATCAGATCTCGAGTAGGGGGCAAGAAGAGTACAAAGATAGTGAAGATTGGTGCACACCGATCCAAAAATACTTAAAGGACGGAACAACCCCCGAAGATACTTGGGAAACTAGCCGGCTAGTGAAGCAAACAACCAGATATACGCTGCTGAATGGACAACTCTACAAACGTGGATTCTCTCTACCCCTACTCAAATGCTTATCTACGAAGCAAGGGTTCGAGGTGTTGGAGGAAATTCACGAAGGGATTTGCAGAAGTCACGCTGGGGGGCAAGCTTTGGCATACAAGACAATCAGGCAGGGGTACTACTGGCGCACTCTTCGCAAAGATGCCATTAGCTTCGTACGGAAGTGCCGAAAGTGCCAACATTTCACGCCTAATATTCACTCTCCAGCCAACCAAGTGAATTCGGTTTTCAGCCCATGACCTTTTACAAAATTGTGTATCGACTTGATCGGCCCATTTCCACCTGGCAGAGGCGGTGTAAAGTTTGTTGTTGTAGCAGTAGACTATTACACTAAGTGGGCTAAAGCCGAAGCCCTTACAACAATAACGCAGGAAAGAATGATTGGTTTCATATGGAAGAATCTGGTCTGCCGGTTCGAACTTCCGCAATCGATCATCACAGACAATGGAAGACAGTTTGACGGCCAAAGGTTGAGGGACTTCTGCAATTCATGGAATATCAAGAAGCACTACTCAACTCCATACCATCCACAGTCAAACGGCCAAGTCGAGGCGGTCAACAAAATTCTAAAACACATATTGAAGATCCGCCTCGAAGATAAGAAAGGAAGCTGGGCAGACAAACTCCCGGAGGTTCTGTGGTCATACAGAACATCGTACCGAGCTAGCACCGGAGAAATGCCATTTGCCTTAGCCTTCTGGACTGAAGTGGTAGTACCAGTCGAGGTCCATAACAAGACTTGGAAGGTGGTAGGATTTGATGAAGAAAAGAACAACGAAGCCTTGGCAGTCAAAAAAGATCTGATCAAAGAGACCAGAGCTTCGTCGGAAATGAAAAATGCCACCTACAAGTGTAGAGCAGAAAAGTACTACAATTCCCAAGTTCGAGATCGAAAATTCAAAGTTGGGGATCTGGTACTAAAGAAGAAGTTGATGGCCCCACCGGGTGTATTCGGATAAAACTGGGAAGGACCATTCTGGGTTACCACAGCCTGGGCAAACGACACTTATAACCTCGAAGACGCAGAAGGCAACGCCTCGTCGTACACCTGGAGTGCGGCCCACTTGAAAAAGTTTTATCAATAGACCAGGATTCTGTAATAGATTAGCCGATGGCTCTCATCAGAGGTGTTGATGGCGACCGATATAAATTACGTTGCTATCTGAAGTTAGAAATTTTTCCTGCAAAAATATCCGACCTCGCGAAGGTTCGCAAATACGCAAGGACCAAGGTCCCAAATGTTATAATCTGGAGGCTCGAAAGGCAAAGGCCAAAGTGCCCAAGGTTAGCGAAGGTATCCTTCTTAAAGGATCACCAAGCACCTACTGCCATAAGATAGAAAAATTCACGAAAAAGACGATTAAAACGTCTAAGGCAAGGTTCATAAAACCCAATTGCCCAACGTGAATTAAACAAAGTACAACTCGCTACCCTAAGTGGTTTGAGACGAGCAATTCACGGTCCTAAGTGGTGTAAGACGAAGAATACGTACTATTAAAATAGAGGTACAATACGTAGTCCTAAGTGACGTAAAACAAACAATTCATTTCTCGAAAGTAGAGTAAGAAGAACAATCAAGTACCCAAAAAATATACGAGCGAGCTAATTAAAATTATGACGTAAAGCATAAAAAAAAACGTAAATAGACAAGGTTGGAACAAAAGGTTAGTTTTCATTCAAAAAATACTTGGAGGATTTTCAAATCAAAATTGATGTTTAAAAATTTTCAAATCAAGTATAAGTAGTGGTGCTAGCCACAAAGGTCGGCTAGCTGACCATCTTTAAAATACAAAATAAGATCCTTCTAGGTGAGCTTCACGTGCCCGGCGAGCTTCAACTACTTTAAGCAAAAAGGAAACTACAAAAAAGAGCTCCTTCAGGGCGAGCAATGCAGCCCGGCGAGCTACTATGAAAATAAAGAAAAAAGGCTAAGTTGCAGGAGCAGTCGGGGCAGGAGTGGTTGAGGCATCAGTGGGGACATCGACAGGCACTTTGGGATTGCCGACCTCAGGAACAACCTCCTCGCCGGTGACCTGGCGATCCTGGGGGGACAACCTCGGCATGATCGTAATATTGCCAGTACATCCACTGGTGTCGAACTCGCCGAGGTTCAACATCACATCCTCGCAAGCATCCTGGAGCTGCTCCATAGTCGGGGGAGTTCGTCCTTCCTCCTCGGCGGCCTCCTCCTCGGTGAGGTTCAGTTCCGGGATCGTAACAGTGTTGATAATCTTGAATCGGGCCGGGACGAAGTCAAGAGAAACTCCGAGCTCAGGGAAGTCGCCGATATCCAGCTCGGTCTCAATGGGGAAGGGGGCCCTGTCCAAGCAATCCTTGAGATCGCCAACCACCACCTTCAATTCGTCATCTTTGTGAGCTCGCGCCCACCAGATGGTCTGAATGACCTCGGCGTAGCATTGAACAAACCCTCTATCAGAGGTTTCGGCCCTCGCAGCGAACAAGCTCACCGAGGTGGCATCGTTCCAAAGCTCGGCGACTTCATTGATTTTCACCGAGAGCTCCTCCCTGAGCTTGGAGCACTCCTTGTCAGCGCTCTTCGCCAGACCCCGCTGCAGATCCAGCTCCCTCTTGGTCACCCCATGCTCGCCGACCTCCCTGGCTAGCTTCTCGGCATATTCCTCCTCCTTGGCCTTGACCTGCGCATCCGCATTTCTTTGGATGGCAGCGAGCTTCTGTTGGAGGTCGCCGAGGTTCTCGAGGGCGCTGCTTTCAGATGCCAAAGCCGCAACCGCTTTCTCCTCGGTGAGTTCCAGAGCCTTCTTCAGCTTGTCGGCGTTCTCCGCCATCTTCAGATAGGCCTCATTCCTCTTTTGGCGACCTTCCTTCAGCTGGGCAGCTTGTTCCATCACCTTCTGATTGGCAAGCAGCAACCCACTCACATAGTACGAGGAGTGCTGGATATTCTCGGCCAGGTTTTAGCCTTCAATGGTCGCCAATTGAGGGGTCGACCAGTACCTCAGCATCTCGCTCGTGGTGTTTCGAGCAAGACCGGGAGGAAGGCTACACATGGAGGTGAGTGAGTGCGACCTCTCATAGGAATGCAGAGCCTCGTGCCTGTTGGGGTACGCGATGGGGGCATAGCTGCGAAGTTAGGACAGTCTGAGTTAGAAAAAGATCACAAGGAAACGACGGAGATTGGGGCCAAGGAAGCGAACTACTTACTGAACTCGCTCGGGGTCCCAGCCCAGAAGGGTGTCATCTACTTCCTGCACTTCGAAAGGCGATGGGGAGGTGACGACCTCCAGAGAGGTTCAATCGCCAAAGTGGCAGTCGAGTGGGCCGATTCACCTTGGGCCGATCTCGTGTCGGCCCGCTCGACCTGCTCCGGTTCCACCTCACCGCCAGGATCATTTCGAACTATTTTACGAGCTTGCATCTCACCCTCGATCACCCAGGACCCGTCGCCACGTTGAAGGCCCCTTTTTAGAGGATGGGGAGCTCGCTCGGGTGTGGCGGAACCTCGCCCGCTGCCCTTGCTGGTCCGGGCGACCTGCGCTTTCTTGGTGGTTTTGGCTAGAGCCTTGGTCGCTCCCTTCTGCTTCTGAGCTCCAGAGCCTCCGACCTTGCCCTTCTTTGCGGTGAGCTCGGCTTTCTTGCTCTCCTGGAGGGCAAGGGTTGAAGGGAAGGCCAACCTGTTCGGGCAGGGAGGACCCATGGAGATCCGGCGAACTAACACGTGATAGGGCTCCGGGATCTCGGCAATTGGGAATGCAACCCAGCTACCACCTACAAGAAATAAAAGAGTTAGTGTCTGGGCGAGCTACATATCAAAAGAATCAAGCTCTGGCAAGTTACGAACTCGGAAGCTGGGGACCTTGAAGGGCGAGGTGATGGGGCAAGGTGAGGAGGCCGGCGAGTCAAAGGCAATGATGCTTGCACAAATGGGCAACGTCCCTGTCCTCCTCGCTCCTCAAACAACAGATAGCCCGCACCAGGTCGAACTCCTCTGACACCTTGGGACTACCTCGATTAGACTTGTGGCGTTTCGGAACTGCAAAAAGAAAGAGAAGTAGATTAGTAAATCTAATCTGACTCACGCACACCGAAATGGGCGACCTACTGCTAGCTACCCCATATCCCTCAGGAGAGAGAATACGGCCACCTTGCCCGGATTAAGTGTCAGAAGCTCACTAGTCTCCGCCTATGAAGAAGAACTGCTCCTTCCAATCATGTACTTTGTTCGGAAGCACCCCTAGAAACTTCTCCCCCAGGCGAGCTTTTAAGTAATAGTACCCCTTGCCATCTTTTACTTGTGGGTCACGACAAAGAGCTCGCCCAGGTCTGACGAGGTCACCCGGTTTTCATAGCCCTCAAGCCCAAAGACAGACAAGGCCGCGAGGAGGTTACTCTATGCGTTCAGTGTAAGCTGGGTGATGGCCAAGTTATTGTCAAGAAAGAATTGACCAACAATCGGGTGCAGGGGCAGTGTGAGCCCGGCCTCGAGGGTATGTATGTTGATGGCGGTTAATCCTTCAGGAGGCGAATCAGCCCGCTCGTTCTTTGAAAATATTGAGTGGGATACAAAATTTCTTGCGTATGTTGGAGAGGGAGTACTCGTTGATGATGCTCACGACCTCGCCGGCTTTGTAATCAGATGCAGCGACCTCCTCTAAATTGAGAGGGGGTACTCGGTCCGGACAAGAGAAGCTTGCCACATGCTCAGCGACATATTCCTCCCAATTGAAAGGGTGGACGACCTCTTCTGAGACTTGGTGCTCGAGAAGTTGGGGTTCCGGGAAACCAATGGCGCGGAGTTATCCGACGGTCACTTCATTGAGGTCGCCCCATGGCTCGTCCGCCTCGACGACCTCTTCATCAGCCTCGGCGACCTCTTCATCCTCTGCTAGGGCCTCATTAGAGGCTGGCTCGTGGCTTCGCCAGAGCTCGTGGAGGTAGGACTCTTCGCTCTGCTCGGAGGTGGTGGCTTTCTCCCCCGGATCAGATCAAACCCTCCCAGGGAGCTCGCTGGAGTTCGGGCGAGCTATGGAAGTCTCCTCAGAACTAGAACTGATTATTATTGGAGTGATGATGGGGCATTTCTCGGGATTGCGGTTCGACAAAGTCCAACTCTAGGATTGGGTCGACATAACTTAGGCGAGGTTCAGGTAGTTCCAAAATAGTCTAGAGGTCTCGATTACTGGAGTTACGATATAAGGATAATCCGAAATATTGAGGAGTCGTTGGAAATTGCTCAAAATCTCCAAAAACTCGAGAAAAATGGGGATAGAAATGGAGGGAATCTGCAAAAGAAGTAAGGAGATGGAAGAAGGACTCGAACTCTACCTTGAGTGCTCAAAACTCCATCCGATGTTGGGGAGAATATTCGCCGAAAACTGCTCTGAAAATCGAGAAGGTGAAAAGTGAGGAATGGTCTTGCCCTCGCCTATTTATAGAAGCTGGGGAGAGCTGTGATTTCCGGAAAGCTCAGGGACTAAAGTGTAAAGATTTGAAAATATTGTCATGATGGGCGCGAGAATTGGAGCCTCAAAAGGCGTGCACGATACCTCAAATCCCGCTCCACTTTGACATGCGAACCGCCATAACGGAGCTCACCTGCGAGGTCGGCACTGGTCGGTAGATAGTTCGCCAATACTCGAGCCTTCGTCCACAGACAAATCAGCCCGCCCACACATTAGAAATATCATGATGTGAGCGAGCTGGGGGGCAAATGTTGATAAGGCGAACTAACCCACGATAAACGCAGAACTATAGTGAGGGCTTCGTAGGTCGCTAGCTCACAGGGTTGACACGCCGTCAGTTTGGACCAAGGCCAACATAAGGGAGCTCGGTGAGGTGAAGGAGAAGCTCGCCCAAGCCCCGAGAGCCTAAGGTCGACGGACCGGCTAAGACAGGAGAGAAGATCTCGTAGACGAGCTCGCCCTCATCAGGGTAGCTCGCCCATAGTCGAGGAGACCAGGTCAGAATCCGCCCCTACATCGTCTGAGATAACACAACACTAGGGAGCTCGCCCGGGATCGGGGCAGTGTTAGCGGGTGTATAGGACCACTAGACATGTAGTAGGATGAACATTGTAAAAGGTAGCGTAAGTGGTGAGTTAGGGCGACCTAAGGGCCGAAAGGACCCACAAAGGTGCCACCTCACATTTATACACCTATAAATAGGCCTCCTTTGTATCATTCTCTCTCCAACTTAATCATAATACACAAACACTTTCTCTCTCTAAACTCTCCACTTTCTCTCTCTATTTTATCCCTCAAGAACACAAATTCTTAGATTATTGTTTGGTAGAATTAACACGCTATAACCGCCACATAACAAACACCATTTATAAATTCTATCAACAGATATATTTGATCATAAGCTAGAATTGCGGATCCTCTTGAAAATATTTGATAGTAGGAGATGGGGGTGGATTAGGTTGAGAAGAAAAGAGGAATTTTCTTGTGCTTATAAGTATAAAATGAAAAGGAAGATAGGTGTATGGGGTAGAAATCCTACTTGTTGCCTTGATCATAATGCTATGAGATTAGAGTTGGATGGGAGGAATGAAAAATATCCTTGGCCATTTAGCTAACATTGGTGTCGTCCGGCTAGGGGACGTTAAATCCAAGCGCTAGATGGGAGGCAACCTATCCTAAAAATTTCTTGCTTATTAGGTTTACTTTGTAGTTGAGATAGTGTATTTGTTTTGATTTGTTTCATATGAGGTAGTGTCTTCTCTTACCTCTGTTGGTGCATGTGATTTACCCTAGTTTGGGGGTGTTGCCTCTTGTTATATATGGTGATTTCTTGGTTTACTTGAGCTTATATATGCTATGTTTGTTCATTGATTCTTTGCAAATCCTATTTTCATCACTCTTTGCCAAACTTTTAGGATCCTTGATCCGAAAAAGTTTGGGGGGATGTGTTCGTTCTTCAAATTTGTGATTTGCATAATTGATGTGATTTGTGAGCTCTGCAAAGGTGTAATGAGGAGATTTCTCTTCCTACTTGGTCAAGAAGGACATTCTCATGTAAGTGGCAAGTCACTCTCCTATTCTTAATCCCAACTAAAGGTATGTTTTTACACTTATCTCTATATGTGCTTCCATTCTTAGGTTTAGTTTGCTTGATCTTTAGATTGCTAATTTGAGCTTTATTGTGATTCTTGTGGTATTGTTCTTTGATTGAGTGCATTGGATGATCTTTTCTTCACTTTTGCCAAACTTTTTAGACCCTTGGTCCAAAAAAATTTGGGGGGGTGTCTTCGTTTCGCAAATCTCATTGCAATGCTATGTTTAGGATGATTCTAGTGCTTCTATGATGTTTTTAGTTCATGTGCCTATTATGATGACTTGTTTTGCTTGTTGATTTTAGCCATTTTGTTGCGAGTTAAGAGTTATGAGGCATGAGATATGTTTATGGTTGTGTGGATGAGTTGAAAGTCATGATAGGTGTAATGGATTTATTGCTTGATTCTTGTATTATCTTTGATACTTTTGATTCTATAATTTTAGAGATTTCGATGATATGAGCATTATTGATATGATATGAGTCTTGATCAACCATTATCCGTGAGATTTGAGCCATTTTTATGCCCGTTTCAATCTTGAACGGATGATATTTTTTATGTGAGTTCCACACATGTACATCTTACTCCAGAACTTGACTTTGGTCTTATTTGAGGCTGCATTAGATAAGGATTTCACATGATATGATTTGAGGTAGCTCTTTGATTTATATTGGGCCACTTTGCCATATGAGCCTACCCTTGATATTATTATCCATTGTTTGCCACTTTTGTGCCTATAGACCTTTCCTTTGGCTAACCACACTTTAAGCCATTTTCCTTCCTTTTTGGAACTCTCTTGTCCTTATGATTAGTAGAGTGAAAAGAAGGAAGGAAGATTGGTGAAATGATGATGAAATTGGTGGCCAAGGTGGAAAGAAATTTTATGCATGGATTGATGTGAAAATGTGCAAAGGCAAGTGCTAGCAAAGCTTAAGGAAAAAGGTTGACTTTTAGTGAATTTATGGTCAAGTTTGACTCTAGTGTTGTGAGAATGTTTACAACTTGTTTAAAGGGAAGATTGATTCTTTGAAGTGTGACTTTGAAAGAGCATGAAGATGAGAGTGTTATTTGCATGAAGATATGATCTACATTATGATTCCTTCTATGCTTTACTAATCATACTTAGTCACTTTTATCCATATGTTCCTTCCCTACCAAAGAGCCAATACTACAACCTTATAAAAGTCCTCATTGATGTGTGAATAAATTGTCATTACAAGTGGTGGAGAATGTAGACTTGAGCTAAGCTTATGGTAGTATCTGTATGTGGTGTGATGATTGAGTGAGCCTAAACACTTGAGGGTTGAATTAAACACGTATCTTGTGAGGATCATGACTCATTGACTTGATATGGAGCTAATTGATTTAATTTTGATAGATAAGTGGATGGTATTGTATCTTAGATTTGCTAGATGTTGAGTGATGATTCCATGGCATTGATCTTGTACTTGATGCTTCATTAATACAATTATTCCCCTCTCTTATCGCTTCGTTGCTCGAGGACGAGCAACAATCTAGTTTGGGGGTTTGATTAGGGTCATAATTGCATCTTTTAGCATCCATTTCTCTATGGTTTTGATGTGCTTATATTCATATTTGACCCTAAAATGATATACTTTGTTCATTTAACCCTTTTTGGCTAGAAAGTTGTATTTTGTAGTGAAAACGAGCAAACCCGACAAAAGACGAGCAAGTTTGTAAAAGTTCTGAAATTTTGAGTTGTTCCAATGTAGACAAATGATATACCATGTCGAAGAGTTCGAAGAGAGGGTCGCAACGGAAAAAGAATCGAGTCAATCGGAGCTCTAGAACTCAAGATATGAAGGAAACGAGGAAGTCGAGGATCGATCGAACGGGGCAAGCGGGTTCGTGTGACCACCAGTATGGGCTCGTGCGGGGAGCAGCTTAGGTTCATGCGGAACATCCCTGGTTCGTTCAGCCATGGACCGTACGAGTGCTCGCACGATCCAGTTCGTTCGCCCACAAGGGTAGGACTGTGCGACTTTGCGAAATTTGGATTTTCAGGGGCGTTTTCATCTTTTCGCACGTTTTAATTAAGGGCACTTTGGACTAAACATTGTGGGCACTATAAATACCTCAAGGATCAGATTTCCAAGTGGATGATTCATTAGATAGATCATTAGGTAGTTTTAGAGAGAGAGATTAGAGGTTACTTAGTGGGTTCTTAGTTAGATTTTAATCTTCTTTCTACCATATCTTTTGATCTAGCCATTAGATCTTTAATCCATTTTTTCCATTATAATCTCCATTGAATTTCCTACGTTCCTACGGTTCTATTTTATATTTCGCATTCCGGATTAGAAGATAGCATTTCAAGGTTTGATGATTGTATTTCAATTCCATCTACATTTGGTAAGTTCTCTTGATTTTATTGTTTTAATTCATAATCATGATGTTTAGATTGTTAATTGTTGATTTTCATTTCCAATTAGCCATGAGCTAATTCCTTGTTGCATGGATGTATGAATACTATGGTGAATTTAGTCCCTTGTTAATCCTATGCATGAATTAGTGATCTTGTTGGATTAGTTTTCTTATTAATGACTTGTATGAATATTTGGGATGTTTAATTTGATTGTATGACTTATATGTTTAGCAATGAAATGAGAATTGAGCTATAAGAACTTTATGCATACCAAGTGTTTGATGTTTGGCTTGTATGACCAATGAGAATTGCATATTAGCCAAGACCTCTTAATTAGAGTGTTAGGAGTTGTAGAGAGATCTAGACACCTAATAGAGCCCTTACCTTGTGTTGTAGAGAGATCTAGACACTAGTTGGGTTGACTAAGACCCTAAGAGACCTTTTGTATGCTAGGATGGATAGGACACTAAAGGAACCATAGTAGGATTACTTCCATGCACACACACCACCCTTGCTCACTTCTTTGAGGTGATAGTTAGCTTTTACTTTGCTTTGTGAAGTAGATAGAAAACATGATCTTCTCCTTGCTTTCCTAGCTATCCACCTTTGTGAACACTCAATACTTGCTTGATATCGCATCGTTTCCCTGTGTTCGATATTTAACTTGGTTAACTTGCCACGACAATAACGACCATGAACACTTGCTTGTGACATAATTTTGGCAAACAATCAACAACTTTCTTAACAGGTAGGGAGCGGCAGCAATGGCCAGGAAGAACGAAAAACTTCAGAAGACCCAAAGCAAGTGCTCTAGAAAAGGGGTTACTAGTGGATCTAAATGTAAACACAGAGACTTGCGAAAGAAAGGTTAGAAATTTATTAACATTTTTAATAGGTATTTAAATATAAGTTTTAGATTTTTTTGTTCATATGATAGATTCGTTATATACACATATTATAGATCCTATTTCATAAGGGGCAGGTGTTATATGAAAAAAAATGGTGAGAAACCGCTCTGGTAGAAGAACATAAGTTCAAAATCAAGTTAGAACATGCTGAGTCTGTATATTCGGCTTATATAGATGTAACAATTTTGATTGTTTTCCATGTGCTTAAATATTCTGAAAGTGACATAAGATGTATCAGTTTGCACGTGCTATTTTAATAGACATATATATTTTGGTGTAAAACAAACTATGTGTTATTGACAGTTAATATTACTCTTATTAAGATAAGTTTGTTAGTGTTTATACAGATTTAAACGAAAGTTCCGCGCACAAGCATAAAAAGCATAGGAAATGCAACAGGGATGAATGTATGTCTAGTTCTGAAGGCACATGTAGAGATTGTTTAATAGATTGTGTATTGGCATATCACAGTGTTAGTTATTAAATAATAATTTGTCCTCTAACTATAACAGAAAATAGTGAGCCATGTGAACATCAATTTTGTAAGAGTAGAAAGAAAAGGAGGTGTGACTCAGATAACATTTCTGAAGGTAAATCATTATTTTTTCTGTTTCAAACATGCAGACCACAATCCTTTCATATTTATTAAATAATAAGTTAAGATTTGATGCAGAAAATATCAGGGATATGAGTCATAATTATACCAATAAAGGAAAGGGATGTAGCAGTGGTTATAAACAAGGGATGAAGCCACAAAATCCATTTGGTATGATGTTCCTACATATTATTGATTATGTTTCTAGATTAGTTTTTCAACACATAGTCATGCAAACAGTGATGCCTCTGCAGTGCATGTTGAAGTTAAGCCAAACACAACATATTATAGGAGCAATCTCAAAAGTTCAACGAAGGAGTTAAAAACGATTGGGTTCAAAGCTGTACATATTGAGCGTTTGAGGTTGAGTCCATTTTGGTTGCTTATAAATGCACTCATTACGAATGATCATGAGGTTTGGAAAAGTAAGTGTAACAATGCAGAAGGTGATATTCAAGAAATATTACGTACTTTTGATGTTTATAAAGAGAATTTCATTATTGGTGGACAAGAAGTTCAGGTAAAACACCTTGATGTAACAGTGGTTTTTGGAATAAACGGAGGATCAGTATCAATCCCAATTACAGAAAAAGAGTATGAATTGCCACCTTTGATTGATCATTGTTTTGCTACAGAGATGAAGGGAAGAAAGGGGTAATTCTTTTTGTACAAACACTTTATATATGAGAAACTCAAGGTAACTGTTGATTTAGCTGATAAATTAAGTGTTGAAGATGTTGTATGTCTGACACACTGCTATCTGCTGGCCTCCTTGTTGGTACCAGGACAAAATGGATCCATGTCTTTCCACCTAACAGTGTACTTAGAAGATTTTAGTAGGATATGTGAGTATAATTGGAGAAAGTACATTTCAGATTACCTACTATCACAAATACGTTCATGCCCCAACCTAAACATTGGGGGGTGTGCAATGCTTTTGCCAGTAAGTACAGAATATTCTAGAATTTTAATACTGCTTGGACTTATAAGCATATAACTGTCAACTAATACTTCTTTATTTCCCTTGAATGGTTTTTATGCAGTACTGGTTATGTGAGCACACATGTTTAGTTGGCCCATGCAGCACTGAATCTTTCCCACATTTTTTGAGATGGGATTTGAAATTGTTAAGCAACACATTGAGGAAAATGGACCTTCTACGATTACGATATGATAGTGTAAGTATTACTTATATTTTTGGAACATTATTTACCAGTATAAAACTATAATATGTTTATTTACCAAAACTTTCCTTTACTACATTGTGATTTTAGGTGATGGAAGACCCTCTTGAATTAAGCACTGTTGAGATTGCTTTGCTTTAAAGTTATAGGAATAAAAGCAGTGCAGATTTGGGAGGTGCAACAAGTCAACAAGAGCAGTGCAATGAAGATGCAACAGGAGGTTTGGTTGGTGCAACAACAAGTCAACACCATTCACTGAATGAGGACTTGTATGAAATTCCAACAAGAGTTGCAGACAACCTTACAAGTGGAACAAAGAGTGTTTCTGAAGGCAACAACGATAACGAACCAGCAGCACCCCCTGAAGATACAGTTGTGAATGAAAATATGAATACAACTACTGAAGTAAACAATGAAGCATTAAGTGAGGGTGCTACATATGTAGCTGGTTTGGATGAGTTGGGTGATGGATTTGACGCACCTAGCTTCAGTTTAGATTTGATAGGGCGACAAAACAATCCAGATGATCAATGTTACGGGAACCCATGGGATGAGGAGAAAGGAAGGATGCAAGTGGAAATTACTAAATTGATGCGTCATCTAGATGAATAAAAAATATTTTGTTAAACAAGAGCACAAAGCTTGAAGAATTGAAGACGGAAAACCAAATGCTAAGAGAACAGGACCATATACTTAGTAAACAGAATATCCAGAAGGATGAAGATATAGATGTTTTGAGAAAGGAGTTGGTACATTTTGCAGCAAAAACAAAGGAAGAAATGAGCGTTCTGGAAGCCATGAATGCTAAATTGACTGATGACATAATGCAGCTAGAAGGAAAATTCCAAGAGCAACTTGTATGTAATGAAATTAACAAAGAGGTGGCTACAACAGCAGAGGTAGAGGGGAACAGGTCACAAGATATTATAGAGAATGATGATTGGGGATCAATCAATACAGCGCAACTAAAGGAAATTGAATTGATTGAGCAAGAGCATACCTCTAGCCGGAAGGATAAAGGGAAGGAGAAAATTAACAATGATGGTGGAACTGGAATAGAAAGGGGAGAACATGCTGTTATACCTTTTGAATTAAATGTGGATTCTGCCTCTACCGCCGCTGAAAATGAGGAAGACAAAGCAGCTCCAACTTTGAAGAGACCAAGAACAAAGAAGTACCAGACTCCATCTTCTATGATAAGAAGAGTAAAAAGAAGGACCACTGATGACGACAGACAATCAGTGGTGTTCAGTCCTGAAGGACGATTGCTTCAAAACCTAACAGATACACAATATGGTGGTGATTTCAAATGGAATGAATCTAAGAAAGCAATAGAGCTGATGACGGCTAAGATACGCGGAATGATTGCAAACTTATGGAATGAACATGGTGAAAGGTAGACATATGGAACTATATTACAAAAAATCCTATTACCATTTATATTTGGATTTTATATTTGATTAATAATATACTTTTTTTTTGGACTTAGTGCAATTTCTTGGAGATATGAAGGTGCGCTAGGAGATGTTACATTAAAAGATACAATAGCCATTTTAAATCATGAACGACTATCATCACCAGTAAGTCCAACCATGAATGATCATTTAGTGGTCTTTACCATAAAATTATGCAGTCTTTGCTTGCTGTTAATATAAGCATATATATATACAGGTGGTAGATGGTTGGACAGACTTGTTGTTTAAGTTGTACAAGGACAATGAGAGGGTCAATGGGTGTACTGTCTTCACTGCTTGTTGTTGGGTACGTTTTAATTTAACTTTGCATTTCTAAGGTTTATGATATATATCAGGATTTCATTTTCTTACAATCATTATTCCCTATGTTTTAATAACAATTTGTAGGAATTTGTAAATGATCGAGGGAGTTATTCAGATGGGACTGGGATGCATTACTGGATAAATGCCTAAAAGAAGTGGGCATGGACGATGTGCTACTGTTTCCACTATTAACAAAAGGGGTTGGCCGTTCTAGGAGTTCAGGAGATCACTGGACAATGTTGAGATTAGATCTAATCAACTGTGAGTGGAAATTTTTAATTCAATACGTCCACGGAGAGGAAGAGACATACATTATGAGTGTTCCATGACAGTGGTAAGTAATTATCGTTAGACAAAATACACCATTTCCATTAAAAGTATGGTATGACATGGCAAAGTACTACCTGTTTGTACTTAGTAAAGTTGATATACAGTTGATGGATGCTACCATATATTTATCTATAAGTAATATACATATTTTTTAAAGGTTGCATATGTCGAAGGGAAACTTAGAGAAGCATTTTCAGCAAAAGCTCCTGCACATCCTCTTATGAAATTTGGAGCAAAAAGGCCTTCTGTGGGTGTATGTCCAGAGCAGGATCCCACATCTGTTGATTGCGGAGTGATAATGTGCTACAACATTAAAAATACTATGCTAAATCGCACAGCTGACCTGTATCGCTTTTCACATGACAATGCTGGCAAATATCGGGCAAGAATGGTAAAATGGTTTTTGGACTTTTTATCCATTGAGGATGCTTATTAATTTGAAAATGGTTTTGGCATATGTTGCCTGCAACTAAGTGTGTTGAGGAAAAGTAATATGAAACTACTGGTAGTTATTTTTTGTAGTATTAAGTAGTGATTCATTTTCCTAAAGCATAGTGAAGCATGATTATGTAATATTTTAATGACATAAGATTATGTATAACTTAATTTGTTGCTATTATTCTGTATTTGACGTCATATCTTTTTTTATGTTTCATATTAAAATTGACAACAAACAACAATTATATTATTTATGTCTTATAACTTATGAATAAGTAATCACAGACGAAAAGATTTATTGCAGGTATTTTGAACTTCCATAGTTATTTTGGTACTTGCACAAATTATTTTGAACTTTCCACATAATAATTACCAAATAATCAAAAAATAATGGTAACGTAATATACAAAAGTATTATTATTAACAAAGTAATACAATTAGAAAATTACAGTAAAGCTAATAAGTGACCTAACATGTATGCTAACACCAGTATACTAATACTATTTCAATTTGGAACTTGAAGTAAGATTTTTGCACGTGAGTCAATTTATTCGAACTTTAATTCAAAATCTTTTGGAATTCAGAAAAAAGGAGTACAAATAACATTATAAATTCGATTCTTTATAATGTTAAGGCTAGTGTAAAATTATAAAAACATATATGCTAATATCATAAACCTTATATTATATATATTGAAAAGTTTCAACATAATATCTTTCCCAATATTTTTATTAGTGGTTATTATTTGTCAAATTTCATATTTTTTTGTATGACAAATATAAAACAAAACCAATATGAATACATAGAGTTGATGTTGGAACAATCTGAGTGTTTTGATTAGGTCCCAAAACCCCTGATGAATATGCCTAAGTACAGTTAGTCAGGATAGTCGTATTCAGGATAGTCAGGTTAGGGATTCAGTTCTGGGGGAATGTGTTGAAGACTGAAGAAGATTGGAGTCGACCCAATTATCTGAAGTTTGAAACGCAACTCGTCTTGAAGAAGTTCAGAGTCAGCCTTATAGAAGATTGCCTGAACTGAAGTGAAGACCAAAGACTTGATGGTCCATCCTGAAGACTATTCGGACGTCCCACTGACTTATGTTTCTACTGAGTATTCTAAGCTGCTCAGGATAGAACTTAGTCAGTGAAGGGCAAGTTTAAAATAACCTATCAGGCCAAGCTGAATGCTTGTAATTCCTGACTTAGGCCTCGGTTCAGTTTACCTGAATCATGTAACTCCAAAGTAAAAAGGTTACACTTGCCGGGCTGAATAACCTATCAGGCCAAGCTGAATGCTTGTAAGTCCTAACTTAGGCCTTGGTTCAGTTTACCTGAATCATGTAAGTTCAAAGCAAAAAGGTCATTTATGCTATGGGACAAGAGACAAAGAGAATGTTAGTAAGACTCCAATAAAGACAAACATTCAGGCTAAGTTATTAACAAGAGACTCAGAGTATTGAATGTACGAGGAAAGTACAAATGTCAGATGATCAACTAGCCGTTGGAACAAAAAGCCAATCATCTTTCGACACGCATGTACGGAGTCTGCGAACCATTTAAGGCAGCATTTAATACGTCTCAGAGTTACATGCGGCGGGACAAATATTGCCAGAATAAGCATTGCAATTAGGTCAATAGTACATCTAGCCTGCAACCACCCTAAAATAGGAAAGATTTGGGTAGATCTCCTCCAACTGATGTATTTTGAATCTTGCCTATAAATACAGAGAGTCTAGTACCCATTCAAGGCTAACGGGAAATTTCCAAGAGAAAGCTCTCAAGAATCCAAGCATTAAAAACATACTATAAGCAACACTCTGCAATTAAATTTCCCTAGTGTTGTAGTAGGATTCACTCTGTATTTGCTTAGATCGATAGCTCTAATATTTAGCATTGTTTTGTATTGCTAGAGCTATCTTAGTTGGAAACCAAGAATACCAAACCACTCAGGGTGTGAGATTGGTTGGTTAGAAGGACTGGGACTTGTAAAACGCTCAGGGGTCAGTTCCTAAGAGAGGAAGTTGGCTATTCGTGTCCCTTGGCACGTAAAAAAACCAAGTACATATCCTCGGGATTTTGAGGATAGCTTCCTGTTAAATTAGGCCGTGGACGTAGGAGTTGGTTATCTCCGAACCACGTTAAAAAGACCCTTGTGTGCTGATTTAATTTCGTATTCAGGATCATAATTGTCATTCATATTAAACTGAACATACTGCATCGTTCTAATATTCAGGGTGAATCAATCATCTTGAATCTGAATACTGTGCACCAGCCTTAACCACCTTTTACTAAGCAAACTCAGAGAAAACGTTTTCAGAAACTAAAACGAGTAGAAACTAAGGGCTCACATTCCGCACGCACTCTAGCTTACTGAGATAGTAACCCAATTGACTAGCTTCCGAGCGGTCAGTAGGATTGTTATCGCTACTGAGCTTCCGAGCACATTACTCACACTCAGCCTATATGACTCACTACTGACTTGTCCCTACTGCCCCTGCGGACTTTCAGTTTTACTGAGTATCTTCAGGATATTCCTGACTAAGTGTGTAAGAGCAATTTTCTGAGTATTCAGAAAAGTCTAACATCAATGTATTCCCCCCATACACTGATTTTACTCGTTTCGGGACCAACAAGTGGTATCAGAGCAGTGGTTCAAAAGACCACTGACTTTGTTTACCAACAATTTCTGAGGAGAAACTTTTGGTGGTCAACTGAACAGATCTGTTTCTGAAAACTTGCATTCGTGGCATTCGGTTCTAAGCGCCTTGAAGGTAGTCTTCCTGAATTCTCTATTGACAATTATGATTATTGGAAATTCAGAGTTCTCGCACATCTCTACTCCATCCCTGATCAGATGCCCCGGGTGATTGAGCATGGTCCTATCAGATTTATTAGTAATCTTCAGACCATTTGGCCCATAGCTGGTAATGTTCCTGTTTCAGCTGCCGGAGATGAGCCTGTGGAGAGGTCCGCACTTACTGCTGATCAGATTAAGCAAATCGGACTAGATAATATTGCGAAGAACATTATACTCCACACCGTTTCTTACGAGAACTCAGTCAAGCTCATGCATCTGACAACCGCGAAGGAGATCTGGGATGCACTGAAGGAGATGAGTGAGGGCTCAGAGAAGATCAAGGAGAACAAGAGAGATCTTGCTATCAGGAAGTTCGAGGCTTTTTGGATGATGAAAGGTGAATCCATCGATCAGATGGAAGCTCGGTTCATTAAGATGATGAACGAGCTAGCAACCCTTGGAAAGGACTTTCCCAAGAGGGAGGTATCATCTAAAATCCTGAACTGTCTCCCTGAAAGATCGGATACAGGAGTGATCTTGTTGAAGAACACTCAGGACCTCACTAACATTCCTTACTCTCACCTCTTCTCAGAGTTAAAGGCTCTGGAATTCAACCTCGATAAGAGGAAGATGAAGGGTGTTGCCAGTGAGGATGTGACTGAGGAGAAGGCATCTGAAAAGGAAAAGAGCATGGCTCTTAAAGCTACTCCTGAGCCTGAGGCTGGATCTGGTTCTAAGTCTCTGAAGGACATGAACAAGGATGAGCTGGCCCTGGAGTATAGCCTGATGGCACGGCGTTTCAAGAAACTGAACTCTCGATTCGGAAGGTATAAGAAGTTTTATACTTAAACCCGTGATTGTAGGTATTCCAGCCCTAGGAGATCGAGCCCCTGTAGGGAAGAGAGGAGGGGTTCCGATTCCAAGAGAGATTATGAGGAGCCTGAGCGGCGCAGAGATGAGAAGAGAAGAGATGATGCTGATCCCAGAAGATCCAGCTCCAAGCCTGAAATATCATCAGGGAGCCGGAGGGAGTCATCGGATAAAAGGTACACTGACAAGAAGTTTGCTTCTGATGTAGATCAGTGTTACCATTGCAAGAAGACCGGACATTATCAGTATGACTGTCCGAAGCTCAGTGCTCGTGAACGAGAAGATCGGAGAGCGAAGAGAGAGCTCAGGGCTTCAGACCGGAGAGCGATGCTAGCTGAGGATTCCTTAGATTCAGATGGCCCAGGACGCCGGTCCCCTGAACTCTTCTCCGATGAAGAGTATGATGACCTCTGCCTGATGGCAGATGATGAGGTATGCTCTTCTGCCTCTTCTCCTAATCACGCACCTGAGCTTAGCTTAGACTCAGTAGGAGAACTAGACCTTCAGCTCGCTCTAGAGCAATTGATGGTTGACTTCTCAAGGCTGCAGGAGACTCATACTCACACAGTGGATGTAAATGTACAACTAAGTGGGGAGAATGATCGGCTTATTGAGTCTCTCAGAGTGAGGGATAGTGAGGAAGCCCCAGACTAGTAAATCTTCAGGAAGAGTTACTTCATGCTCGTAATAAGCATGAAGAAACTCCACTGGAGGTTGAAAGACTGAAAGGTGTAATCAGCTCGCTGATTGACACTCGTGACTCCGATTTGTTCCTCGCTCAGGAACAGTTGATGATTGAGCGAATTGCTCTAAGAGTGATGTTCGAAACTGAGTGGCAAGCTCGCCTTTGTGCTGAGCAAACTGCTTGGGATCTTGAGCTGATCTCAAAAGAGAAAGCTCATGAGGAACTGGTGCTTCAGTACACCACTAAAATTGAGGCCCTGAAAGAAACAAATGGGCACCTTGAGGATAAGATGAAGAAGTTACACACATCGACCCAAGTGGTTGATGAGTTAACAAGTTTCTCTCAGCTGACCGATGGTGCTAAAGCTGGGTTAGGCTATGATGCCTCAAAAGACCCAAAGGGCAAGAAAAAGAGAGGTGCTTCAGGGAGCAACTCTCAGAAGAAGTTTGTCCCTACCTTAACTGACGACAAGAGCCCAAGTGTTGCTTGTCAGGATAAAGGCAAAGGGAAGGAGAAAGTTCCTGAACCTGTCAGGCAAAGGACTGAGGAATCAAGGCCAAAACTTAAGGGAAAGGCCCAGGCTCCTCATTCTGAGCCGAGGAAGAAGGACCAAAGGAATTCTAAGGCTCAGCCTAGGAACCCTCAGGCTGAAAAGAATTCTGCCCCCAGCACCTCTCAGGCTAGGCCTCAGAATGCACAGGGTAGAAGGAACTCAGGCAAGGCCAAGGACTACTGAGGTCTAGAGGCCTCAGGCAGGGCACATGGCCCATCTGGATCGTCCCAATCCCTAAAGGAGAAGGACCTGACTCCGATAACACTCAGGCCAGACCTCAAGTGCCTAGAGGTCAGACCCGAGCTGCTCCTTCTCAGGACAGACATCGACCCACTGCACCCAGGGTAAGGAGGAACAGGAGGCCCACCCCCAGGAATCAATCCAGGGCTCCTGAGACTCAGGCTGACACACATACACCCTCAACTTCCCAGGCACAAAGGAAGAAGAGAACAGTGTATGTTGATGTTTTAGGGAGACATGTTTACACTTCTTATGCCATCAGAATTGTTAAACAAATCTGGATCCTGAAGGGTATGGCTGACACTG
This sequence comes from Prunella vulgaris, assembly GCA_026898435.1. Classification (NCBI taxonomy): domain Eukaryota; kingdom Viridiplantae; phylum Streptophyta; class Magnoliopsida; order Lamiales; family Lamiaceae; genus Prunella; species Prunella vulgaris. The sequence goes on along the minus strand of JAPKLY010000083.1, from coordinate 1,136,504 downwards.
TAGGACCCAATACGAGATGGGTACCTAAGGCCTGATTCTTTTCAGGTCGCTGCTGGCTACAAGAAGAGGAGGGAGGATCAGAAGCTGGACTGGTACTTTGACTCAGGATGCTCCAGGCACATGACCGGTTCTCGTGATCTCCTGCAGGATTATGTAGCTCAGGATGGCCAGCAGGTAACCTTTGGTGATATCTCTAAGGGTTTCACCCGAGGATTCGGAACCCTTGTTATTGGCTCTGTCCGTGTGCTTAATGTATCATATGTTGAGGGAATTAGGTATAACTTGCTCTCGGTCAATCAGTTTTGTGACCGAGGATATAGTGTAGAGTTCTCATCTAATATATATCTTGTCAAGGACAAATCTACACTGCAGGTTCTAATTACAGGGGTCAGGAGAGGAAACGTATATTTTGCTGACTTTAAGAGCAGCTCTCCTGAAACTTGTTTGGTCGCTAAGAGCTCTTCTGAGCTCAGTTGGCTTTGGCATAAATGCCTGAGTCACTTAAAGTTCAAGATTATTAACAAAATCTCTAGACTTTCTCTTGTAGATGATCTACCTAATGAAGTTTTTAGCAAAGACCACGTGTGCGGAGCATGTCAGGAAGGCAAGCAAACCAAAGCCTCATTCAAGGAGAAAGATGCCTTCTCAACTGACAGAGTGCTTCAGCTCCTGCACATGGATCTCTTTGGTCCGATTACTCCTGTCAGCATGAATGGTAGGAAATATACCCTTGTTGTTGTTGATGATTATTCCAGGTACACATGGGTTATTTTCTTGCTGAACAAGAAGGAGACTCAGGTCAAGCTTCCAGAGTTACTCAAGCAATTGAGTACTGAACAAGGTCAAAGCATAGTCAGGATCCGATCAGATCGAGGAACAGAGTTTATTAACTCTATTATAACTTACTTTTGTACTAACCATGGTATTGCTCATGAGACTTCTGCAGCCAGGACCCCTCAGCAGAATGGGGTAGCTGAGAGAAGGAACCGGACCCTGAAGGAAGCTGCCCGGACTATGTTGGCTGAGTCAGGACTGCCCAAGAAGTACTGGGCTGAAGCAATCAAAACTGCTTGCTACACTCAGAAACGATCTATGCTGAAGCACCTTATGAAACTTGGAACAAGAGGAAGCCTCGCATTTCTTATTTCCATATTTTTGGGTGTAAGTGTTTCATCCTGAACAATGGGAAATACCAGCTTAAAGCCTTTTATAGCAAGTCTGATGAGGGAATTTTCTTAGGATACTCCTCAGTCAGCAAAGCCTTCAGGGTGTATAACTGTCGGACTCTTTGTGTGGAGGAAACACCTCATGTTGTGTTTGATGAGACTGTATCTATGCGTAGAAAATAGGTTCCTAGTCCTGACACTGAGGGGGTTACCAAGAGGGTGACAAGACTGAGCCTGAAGAATCTTGAGTTCAAGATTAAGCTTGTCAGTGCTCCCAAGGGATGGGTTGATGATGATGATCAGGATGGACCTCAGGCCAACCCTCAGCAAGCCCCAGCCTCAGAGAATGTTGAGTCTCAGACGGAGGCACAGACTCAACCTGAGGTACGTACTGTCGGTGATGATGCTTCTGCACCTGAGACCGTTACTGAGTCCAACTCTGTAGGGGGAAACAATGACCCTGATATTGTGAAACCCTCAGGAAATGACTCAGTATCCCCTGTTCTTTCTCGTTCCACTTCTTTGCCTGTTATTGTCGAGACTAACATTTCAGGATCAGGCGAGGGAACTTCACCAACTCCCAGTGCAGCCGTCAGCTAGAGGCGGTGGCTAGATGATCACTCTTGGCTGACATCATTGGTGATGTCAATGAGGGGGTCAGGACAAGGTTGTCCTTTGGTGAGAGTTCTATGTTTTGTTGTTTCCTGAGTGATCAGGAACCTAAGAACACAGAAGAAGCTCTTACTGACCCCAACTAGATCCTAGCCATGCAGGATGAGCTCAATCAGTTTTAGCGGAATTAGGTTTGGGAGTTAGTTGAGAGACTTAGGCGTCAACATATTATTGGCACCAAGTGGATCTTCAAGAACAAGAGGGATGAGAAGAATGTTGTTGTCAAGAACAAGGCCAGGCTGGTGGCCGAAGGTTACTCTCAGGGTGAAGGGATCGACTATGATGAGACCTTTGCCCCAGTTGCAAGGTTGGAAGCAATCAGGTTGTTCTTGGCCTATGCAACATTTAAGAAGTTCAAGGTGTATCAGATGGACGTAAAGAGTGCCTTTCTGAATGGTGTACTGAACGAGGAGGTTTATGTGGAACAACCTCCAGGGTTCGAAGTCGGTGATAAGGTCTATCACCTGAAAAAAGCTCTTTATGACCTAAAACAAGCTCCCAGGGCTTGGTATGATACACTCTCTCAGTTCCTGATAGACCACGGGTTCGTGAAAGGAACAGTGGACAGGACCCTCTTCTGGATTACCAAAGGGTAGGACATTCTCTTGGTTCAGATTTATGTGGATGACATAATATTTGGATCACCGAACCTGAAGCTTTGTGAGAAATTCTAAAAGCTGATGACGGGGAAGTTTGAGATGTCAATGATGGGAGAGACGAACTTCTTTCTAGGTCTCCAAGTCAGGCAATCTGACTCTGGAATTTTCATAAATCAGTCCAAGTATGCGAGGGACTTGATTCAGAAATTTGGAGTTCAGTCGAGCAAAGTCTCACGTATTCCCATGAACACAAATGAGAAGTTGGATCCTGACAAAGAAGGAGCCTCAGTGAATCAGACTGAATATAGGGCACTGATTGTATCTTTATTGTACCTGACTGCAAGTCATCCTGACATCACTTATGCAGTCGGAGTTTGTGCAAGGTATCAGTCTGATCCGAAGAAGAGTCATCTAGAGAGTGCCAAAAATATATTGAAATACCTGAGAGGTACAGTCAACTTAGGACTTTGGTATCCCTCTGATGACAACCTAGAACTGACAGGGTATTCAGATGCAGATTATGGAGGCTGTAGGCTTGATAGGAATCAACTACAGGCACATGTCAGTTTCTAGGGAGTAAACTGATCTCTTGGTTTTCTAAGAAGCAAACCAGTGTTGTAACGTCTACTACTGAGGCTGAGTATATGGCGGCAGGCAGTTGTTGCTCCCAGATTCTTTGGTTGAAGCAACAACTGAGAGACTACCAAATACAGGCCACTGAAGTCCCTATTTATTGTGACAACAATAGTACCATTGCCATATCCCAAAACCCAGTCTTACGCACAAGGTGTAAGCATGTAGACATTAGGCATCATTTTATCAGAGATCATGTTGAAAAGAAGTATATAAGGATGGAGAGAGTCCCTACTGATAAGCAGAGAGCTGACATCCTGACTAAGGCTTTGCCTGAAACCAGGTTTGTTGAGTTGTCAGTAGAGTTAGGACTCCTTGACCCAGGCTTAGGAGATTCAGTATGAATCTCAGTTTAGTATGCGTAAGGTCAGAGGGAATGACTAACTAGGACTCATGATGAAGGAATCTCAGAGAGAGAGTGAATGGTTGTCGGGGGAACACTCAGTGTAAAAGGATGATCAGTTTAGACTGACTAAGATTCAGGACACAGAATTCAGGACTTGTCATCATGATAGGACACAAGTGGTATCAGTCAGATAACGAAATTTGACTGACTGGTATGTTTCCTGAATTATTTTGTCATCATATCTTGCTCACATAATCCTTGATACTGTTTGTCGTGTTGTCAAATCAAATCTTTTTGTCATTTAATCCCAGCCATTCATTTAATATTCAGTTATTATTTAATGAAAATTATTTGAGTTAAATACGGACTTGTTCTGATGCGCATTTAATGCAAAGTGGGCGGAACGGTTTCTGATAAAGTTTTGAATTATTAACTTTGAAAACCGAAAAGGCTCAATCCGCATCCATGCATCAAATGTTTTAATCTCAATCGTTGAATCTCATAAGTCATATTTTTCTGAACCGTCCGATTAAAACTGGATTTTTGTATAAATAAGGGAAGTCATTGTCATTGTGACCTTTACGCACTCAAAATATTTTCCTTGCTCATTTCTCTCTGCAACTTACTTTCTTCATATATTCATATCTTCATGGCATCACCATCCGTCGATTCATTCTTTGGAAATCTTTTCCATCTTAGAAATGAAATTCATTGGGAACCTTTTGGTGATTTCTCCTCGAATCACCCAGACATAGTGCCTGTGAAAGAGTTGTTTGAAAATGCAGGACTGTTAAGGTTCATCACAGCAAAGCCCAAGAGACTTCATCCTCGACTTGTTGCTGCCTTTTATCTGAAGATGGCGCAGAACAAGGATACTCAGGAATGGGAAAGTTGCGTTCCTTTGACCTCCTGTGTGAAGGGGAAGAATGGTGAGGATGAGATGGTGAGGAGTTGGATCACCATTAATCTCAGGCAGAAGGTTAAGGAGGTGTTTAATCTTCCCCACTCTGGACGCAGCCCTGTTGACTATGGGATTGGTAATGAGAAGGATTATCTCCAGTCTCTCTGTGATGGAGACGTCGTTCTGAAATCTGGGCTAAACAAGTCCGTTCTGAGGACTACCAACCATCATTTCTTTGACCTGACTAGTCAGGGAGTGATGGGGATTGCTAGAGGGCTAGAGCAGATCTCAAGGCCAAAGCTGTATACCATGATGGCAATCAAGGATGCGGATATGCAAAGATTCGACTGGGAGGAATACTTCCTTCAGTTAATGGTGGCTGAGAAGAGCAAGATCAAATACTCGCCAGAGGGTCAGGCGACGTTTGAGGCCAAGATGCACTTTGGCACCAAGATTTCTTTAATCTTGGAGACCTTGGATATCGGTGATGTGGATTAGGCTCAATCACTCGAGATTCCAGTGAAAGTGGATCTTTTCAGATCTTATTCCGGTGATGCTGGTACAAAGAAGAAATCAAGAACCCTGAAGAAGAAGGCCCAGGCGAGCACGACTGGAGATGTCAAGGCCCAGGCAGGTAAATCTTCAGGGGCTCTAATTAAGAAACCAGCGGAGGACAAGTCTAGGAAGCCTACCGGACCCAAGCAACAGACTCTGAAACTCATTGATCCCGGCTCAAAGAAGCGTGAGAAGAAGCTTGTGGAAGAGGAAGCTTCTAAAAGGGAGACTCAGTCACTAGAGACTCAGCAGGAGTCTGCTCAGACTGCACTTGAGGTTGTTCCTCTTGTTGCTGTTCCAGATGATGAACCCTCTGAACCAACACCCTTTGCCCTTGAGGAAGACAAGGCTGAAGATCAGATCCTCAATGTTGTCTCATAATATCAGGACGTGGAGGTCCATTCTGAAGAGGATCAGAGGGAACCTGTTGCTGCTGACAATAGCAAAAGCAGCAAAGGTGATGAAGGTAGGGAAGTGGATGCTGCTGAAAGCAGCAAAGGTGATGAAGGTGAATTGGCTACTGAAGGTGTTCAGGCTGAATCTCCATGGCCTTTCCCCGCACCTGATGAGACACTTCTTCCTGATTTTGAAGTGGTGGCGAGGGTAAAGGCGGCCGAAGTAGTGGATAGAAAATTCCCGGACCTCTCCGATGCTCAGAAGGAGGCAGTGGTGCAGCTCAATACGTATGCTATGATCAAGAGTGCCACTTGGCCTGAACTTGATGAGCTGAGCAAAGTCAAGGGGATAAACACACTGGCTGATGATGAAGTAGCTTTGTTTGATCACTATAGTCGAACTGCTGGCCTGATCAATTAACGATTGGGGGCAGTTAACCGGGATCACCACGAGATGGTCAAAGCTTTTGCCATTACCGAGGATGTTCTTGTTCTGACTGAGACAGATCACTCAGTTCGAGTCGAAGCAGTATGTCAGTTAGCAAGGGAGACAGCTGAAAGCTGCAACAAGATGGCTGTAAGTCTGCGAGCTGAACAAGATGAAAAGATGAACGAATTCCTTGATCAACAACTGAATGCAAGGGTTGATCAGTTGGTTGATGATAAGCTTGCCAAGCTGAAAGCAGAGCTGAAGGCTGAATTACTTAGTGAGATGTCAGAGCAAGAGAAGGAAGAAATCCGGTAGGCCCTGGACTCCAGGATGGGAGATCTAGAGGGTAGGTTAAAGCTTGAGCACAATCAGGCTGTTAGGGGCCTCAGTGTCGACCTGAGAGGGATGGTTACTCAGATCGGGAAAATTCAGGGAAAGCAGCAGGAAATGAGTGATCCGTTCGGACTTTTGGCTTAGTCAGTTGAAGAAGTGGTTGGAAAATAGATGACAATGATGCCAAAAAGGGGGAAGGAAGAAAGCAAATTGGCAAAGGAAAGAAGAAGATCTTCCCCCCTGAACTAAAAGCTCAGGAAAGAAAGAGAACTAGATCAGTTGCTGCCATTGAAGCCCAAGGCACTGAATCTGAAGAATCTGGTCCGATGAGGATGAAGCAGTCTGAGGATTCTACCCTGGCACCTCTTTTTGCTGAACTAGAAGAGGGATTGCATCCTGGATCAACCACCCAGGCAAAGAAGCTGGTACTGAATGAGTCGGAGAAGCAAGCAAAGTTGAAGGAGTTATCGCTGCTCAGTTAGATCAGAGGCTGAAGGAATGCAACGAGTACCTGATTTCGCAGGTCTAGAAGAAGAAGTCTGTGCCTTCTGGATCCCGAAAGAAGACTCAGAGGAAATTGGTGGTGAATCCAGGTCAAGGACCTCCTCCACTTCAGTTTGTTGAAGATTTCATTCCTGTGGAGTTGTTGGAGGTGTGAATTCCAATCCGGAATAGAAGGGCATATCTGTTCTACGTGGTAGGGCTTTGGGATTACCTGAATAAAGAAAAAGACGTTATCCTCCACCACTGGATGGCGCAGGAGCATCCGGACCTTTGGGCTGAGATCATCAGGAATGCTGATATCGAAGGGGTCGAGATTGCTCCGCCAAAATTCATCAAGTACCCTCCTCCACTCTATGGGAACTCCAAGCAACTGGACCGGAAGGCTATATCAGAAGAAATCTTCAGAATAGGACGTGTCTCCGGAACAGTTGGTAATCGGACTAGGATGAAGCAGATTCTGAGTCGAGTCTTGGAGATGTATGAGATCTCACTTGCTGAGTGGAATAAGGATCAGGATAAAGAATAGATCAGGAGTTAGTTGTTGAGGAAATATTTTAATAGCTTCTGGATGCTTGTACTTTCAGATTTGTCAATGAAGTTATTTAATTTTCCTGAGTACAACTTCTTGTTGACTCCTGAATTTACTTTTCCGTATCCTTATCAAGAACTGTGCTAACCCATTCCTTGTTTCCATCTTATAGACTAAGTGCCTAGTTTGTCAGGAGGTACAAAACCTATTTCACTGACTAAGTCAGTTGATTGTATAGATGGTTAGGAATTTGCTTAAGGGTTTTGGCATCATCAAAAAGGGGGAAATTGTTGGGACAATCTGAGTGTTTTGATTAGATCCTAAAACACCTGATGAATTTGCCCAAGTACAGTTAGTCAGGATAGTCGTATTCAGGATAGTCAGGTTAGGGATTCAGTTCAGGGGGAATGTGTTGAAGACTGAAGAAGATAGGAGTCGCCCCAATTATCTGAAGTCTGAAACGTAACTCGTCCTGAAGAAGTTCAGAGTCATCCTTATAAAAGAGTGCCTGAACTAAAGTGAAGACCAAAGACTTGATGGTCCATCCTGAAGACTATCCGGACGTCCCACTGACTTATGTTTCTACTGAGTATTCTAAGCTGCTCAGGATAGAACTTAGTCAGTGAAGGGCAAGTTTAAAATAACCTATCAGGCCAAGCTGAATGCTTGTAAGTCCTGACTTAGGCCTCGTTTCAATTTACATGAATCATGTAAGTCCAAAGTAAAAAGGTTACACTTGCCGGGCTGAATAACCTATCAGGCCAAGCTGAATGCTTGTAAGTCCTGACTTAGGCCTTGGTTCAGTTTACCTGAATCATGTAAGTCCAAAGCAAAAAGGTCATTTAAGCTATGGGACAAGAGACAAAGAGAATGTCAGTAAGACTCCAATAAAGACAAACATTTAGGCTGAGTTATTAACAAGAGACTCAGAGTATTGAATGTACGAGGAAAGTACAAATGTCAGATGGTCAACTAGCCGTTGGAACGAAAAGACAATCATCTTTCGACACGCATGTACGGAGTCTGTGAAGCATTTAAGGTGGGATTTAATGCGTCTCAGAGTTACAGACGGCGGGACAAATATTGCCAGAATAAGCATGGCAATTAGGTCAACAGTACATCTAGCCTGCAACCACCCTAAAATAGGAAAGATTTGGGTAAATCTCCTCCAACGGATCTATTTTGAATCTTGCCTATAAATACAGAGAGTCTTGCACCCATTCAAGGCTAACTTGAAATTTCCAAGAGAAAGCTCTCAAGAATCCAAGCATTAAAAGCATACTATAAGCAACACTCTGCAATTAAATTTCCCTAGTGTTGTAGTAGGATTCACTCTGTATTTGCTTAGATCAATAGCTCTTATCTTTAGCATTGTGTTGTATTGCTAGAGCTATCTTAGTTGGAAACCAAGAATACCAAACCACTCAGGGTGTGAGATAGGTTGGTGAGACGGACTGGGACTTGTAAAACGCCCAGGGGTCAGTTCCTAAGAGAGGAAGTTGGCTATTCGTGTCCCTTGGCACATAAAAACCAAGTACCTATCCTCAGGGTTTTGAGGATAGCTTCCTGTTAAATCAGGCCGTGGACGTAGGAGTTGTTTATCTCCGAACCACGTTAAAAAGACCCTTGTGTGCTGATTTACTTTAGTGTTCAGGATCACAATTGTCATTCATATTAAACTGAACATACTGCATCGTTTTAATATTCAGGCTGAATCAATCATCCTAAATCTGAATATTGTGCACCAGCCTTAACAACATTTTACTAAGCAAACTCAGAGAAAACGTTTTCAGAAACTAAAACGAGTAGAAACTAAGGGCTCACATTCTGCACGCACTCTAGCTTACTGAGATAGTAGCCCAACTGACTAGCTTCCGAGTGGTCAGTAGGATTGTTATCTCTACTGAGCTTCCGAGCACATTACTCACACTCAGTCTATCTGACTCACTATTGACTTGTCCCTGCTGCCCCTACGGACTTTCAGTTTTACTGAGTATCTTCAGGATCTTCCTGATTAAGTGTGTAAGAGCAATTTTCTGAGTATTCAGAAAAATCTGACATCAGTGTATTCCCCCCATACACTGATTTTACTCGTTTTGGGACCAACAGTTTATTTGTGTCTCCTTCTTAGAATGCTAAAAATTTGCTAATACACATATTAAGGCAAACGTAAAATCGCTAAAACCTAAAAATCCAAAAATTGAAAACCTAACAACAAATTTATAAGGGATTATTTGATTAATTCATGATGAAAAACAAAAAGGCTAAATAATTAATTTATAACCTTGTTAACACCTAACAATTCTTAAGAAAATTTAGGACTTTTAGAAAATAATCAACAAAACATAATATGGGTTATTTTATGTACCATTATAAATATATATAATATTTAAAATAAGCGAAATAATATTGATCTGTTCCCACTACTTCTAAAACTTTCAAATCAACACAATTGTATATTTTATAATAATAATTATATAAAAATAAAAATATATTATTTTACATAATATAGCTGCAAATATGGATAAAATGATCCAAAGCACCAAAATTTGAATTTATTGAAATCAAATTAAAAGTAAATTTAATTAATTATGATCCGATATCTTATTTGCAGCAAAGTTATTACATTATTTCTTCTTTTAGGATACGTTGATTGAATTTAATTCAAACTCAACATTTCATAAAATTTCCCCCAACGAAACTATATAATGAAGCACCAAATTATTTTACACATTTATTTTACATTTAATTTGCACTTAACTACAATTTTTTAAAATGTTAATGTAATTATTATTTCTAGCACAGAGAGTATCGGAACATTCCCCAATGTGTAAGGGAAAATAAACAGAACTTTTACTTTTTCTCCAATAGTCTTGTCCTAAAGGACAATCAATTTAATGTCGAGACTAAATTTCCTAGAATATATATATATTTTATAGTATATGACGGAAACAAAATGCGCGGGCAAGTAACCTCTCAATTGCCAAACACCATCTTCCTTCACCACCTTCTTAGACTCTGACTGTCAAATCAATCCGCCACAACCAAAAAACCCCTCTCCTCTTTTCTCATCATTACCGGTGACTTGTAGATGCTAACCCTCCAAAAATGGCTACTCTTCCTCAACTCCTGAACGATATCATCTCCGATATCTTGGAGAGATTGCCCACTAAGAAGATCATACAATGCAAAGTTCTTTCCAAACAATGGTACGAAGAAATTTCCGGCACACCGTTCATCCGAAGGCATCTCGCAAGTATGTCACTTAAAAATAGGGTTTCCACCCTTATTCAACCGGAGCATTGCTTTGTCCCTCTGCAATATTTCGAGATGATCGACGGACAACGGATGAATCGGAGGGTTGTACATCAGGGCATGAGAGATTTCGAATACGTGGGCAGCTGCGAGAGCATCGTCCTTGTGATAAACTTAAATGATGAAATCTATTTGTTGAATCCCACAACAAACCAACGTTTTTATCTTCCCCAGAACCCTATTGGATTCCCCCCATACTAACTCTTCTAGTGTGTTGTTTGGTGTTGGTTACAATCCAAGGCAGGGTGATTATCAAGTACTGAGGCTATCACTTTTCCACGGCATGGAGTGGAAATCGGAGATGAAGATTTACTCTAAGAGCACGAACCAGTGGAGGACTTTTGGTTAGTTCCCTCATCCTCGATTGGTTAATAGCCCTAGTGCATATGCAAATAATTGTGTCCATTGGTTGCTTTTCTCTGAACATATTGTTGCTTTTAACCTTGTGGTGGAGAATTTTCGCCTGATTATTGTGCCTAGTCAAGTAAATCGCGACTTTATGCATCATTCCTTTCCTGCTCTCAATGGAGATACAATTGTGCTGCTTCCTACTTTTTATATGGCTAATGAACGTGTTGAAATATGGATTTTAACTGATTACTGCGATAATGAGTCTTGGGAAAGGCACAATGTTCAACTGGACTTCCCAATCAGAGAATTGTACCGAGTTATAAATTTTCAGCCCCTGTATTTGCTTGAACCAATTCGTGACAAAATTGTGTTCCGTGTTAACCCGTTGGGCACCTTTTGGTGCTGGGATTTGAAAGCCCATAGGTTCCTACCGTTTGCTGGTGAAGAGGTTGTTAACGTAGCATCAAGTGCATTCCCAATTGTTGAAAGTCTTTAATGATCGACATGTTAGAGGTAGAGGATACCACTTCCCCTGTTTTTGGTTCCAGTTTAATGAAAACGTTTGAAGTATATGACTAAGCATATGATGGAGATTGGTTTAGTGACATGAACTATGCAATATGTACTAGTACTTGAATCTAGTATTTTGATATTTATAAATATGGTGTGTGGTAAGGTTATTTTGCTAAATTATGATATTACTTATTGGAGAAATGTAGTTATGGTGAAGTAGCAGTTTATTTACTCAGTAATTATTCTGAAACCTTTAGTTGTGTATTAACTACATGTATTTTGATGCTGCCTTTAAATTGTAATCTAGAATCTTGGGTTAAGACCATGTTATTATCAATATATGAAGCTATTGTTATTATTTAATTAAATGATTTATCTAGTTGATAAATTTCAATAACAGCTACATTTACATATAATAGATTCAAAAGCCAACATTAGAAAAAACAAAGGTAATGTAAATTGAAGATTTAACGTTTTTATGTTCACATACATATTTTGCAGCTATAAGTAATATGTAAGCAAGAATATTTACAAATTTCATAACCTATTCATTATATTTAAAAATGTAATACATACTGTCATCTAATGATCGTAGTGCAATCATAATTTAATATTACTTAAAAACCACTAGAATTTATTGGATATATAAAATTCCTTTCTTCCTATTACTTAGCTCATTTGAAAATATTTTATACATTATATATATATTATAATGAATATTGATTATGGGAACTCGAACATCAATTGGTAATATGCTTATATATTGTTTTGTCGTGTGCATAGGTATAATTATACATTTTTCAATAATAATAAAGATAAAATCTATATAATATTTTGTACATTCGACCAAATAACAAGTATATAGAAAAACACAATATATGGTGGTTCATTAATCTAGCAATTCCCCAATAAAATGATGCATGAGCTACTACAACAATTCAGTTCAATCAAAAAATGACTGACACTTCAAATTGTAGTGCTTATATATTTTTTTAAACATGTGCATAAGTACAATTAATACATTTTACAATATAATTATAAAAAGAACCATATACTATTTTGTAAATAGGACAAATTAACAAGGTTTTAAAAAATACTTCATAATGGTAGTTCATTAGTCTAGCAATAGGATGATAAAATGAGGCAGATGCTACTATTACAATTCAGTTCAATCAAAAAAGATTGTCGGTTCAATTTATAGTGCTTATAATCCTTATTTTTCCCCACATCCACATTTATTCAATTGATTAACATAATTTCAAAATAAATGTATAATTCGTGGCTTGTTGGTCCCGAAACGAGTACAATCAGTGTATGGGGGGGGGAATACACTGATGTCAGATTTTTCTGAAAGACTCAGAAAAATGCTCTTACACTCTCAGTCAGGATATCCTGAATTACTCAGTATGCTGAAGGTCCACAGGGACAGCAGGGACAGTTCAGTAACGAGTCAAATAAGCTGAGTGTGAATAATGTGCTCGGAAGCTCAGTAGAGATAACAAACCTACTGACTGCTTGGAAGCGAGTCAGTTGGACTACTATCTCAGTGAGCTAGAGTACGTGCGGAAAGTGAGCCCTTAGATTCTACTCGTTTTAGTTTCTAAAAACATTTTCTCTGAGTTGCTTAGTAGACGGGTGATTAAGGCTGAGTGCACCGTATTAAGATTCAGGATGATTGATTCAGTCCTGAGGATAAAACAATGCAGAATGTTCAGTTTATTATGATGACAGTTATGATCCTGAACAAAACAGTAAATCAGCACACAAGGGACTTTTTAACGTGGTTCGGAGATAACCAACTCCTACGTCCACGACCTGATTTAACAGGAAGCTATCCTCAAAACCCTGAGGATAGGTGCTTGGTTTTACGTGCCAAGGGACACGAGTAGCCAACTTCCTCTCTTAGGAACTGACCCATGGGCGTTTTACAAGTCACAGTCCTTCTAACCAACTAATCTCACACCCTGAGTGGTTTGGTATTCTGGTTTCCAACTGAGATAGCTCTAGCAATACAAAGCAATGCTAAATATTAGAGCTATCGATCTAAGCAAATACAGAGTGAATCCTACTACAACACTAGGGAAATTTATTTGCAGAGTGTTGCTTATAGTATGCTTTGAGAGCTTGGATTCTTGAGAGTTTTCTCTTGGAAATTTCCCGTTAACCTTGAATGGGTGGAAGGTTCTCCATATTTATAGGCAAGATTCAAAATAGATCCGTTGGAGGAGATCAAATCAAATCTTTCCTATTTTGGGGTGGTTGTAGGCTAGAAATACTGTTTGACCTAACTGCCATGCTTATTCTGGCAAGTCTGTCCCATCGCCTGCAACTTTGAGACACATTAAATGCCGCATTAAATGCTGCGCAGACTCCGTACATACGTGTCGAAAGATCATTGGCTCTCCGTTCTAACGGCTAGTTGACTTTCAGACATTCCTCCTTCCTTGTACATTCAATACTCTGAGTCACTTGTTAATAACTCTGTCTGAATGTTTGTCTTCATTGGAGTCTTACTGACATTCTCTTTGTCTCTTGTCCCATAGCATAAATAACCTTTTTGCCTTGGACTTACATGGTTCAGGTGATCTGAACTACTGCCCGAGTCAGGTCTTATGTGTCTTCAGCACAGCCTGATAGATTATTCAGCCCAGTATGTGTAACCTTTTTCCTTTGGACTTATATGGTTCAGATAAATTGAACCAAGACCTAAGTCAGGTCTTAAGTTAATTCTGCACAGCCTGATAGATTACATTTACTCTTCACTGACTAAGTTCTGTCCTGAGTATGCTTAGTGTACTCAGTAGAAACATCAGCCAATGGTACTTCAGGTTTGACTTCAGGACGGATCATCAGGCTTCGATCTTCAGCTTCAGACCCAGGCAATCTTCAGCAAGACTGACTGACTCCTTCAGGATGGATTATACTTCAGACTTCAGTAAGTTCCTCCTGTACTGAATTTCTTACCTAACTATCCTGAACAGCTGTACTTAGGCAGATTCATCAGGGGTTTTGAGATCTAATCAATATACTCAGATTGTCCCAACATGGCTGTACCAACCATAATAACTTTATTTAATTTTGATATTGAAGTAACACATTAATTCCAGTAAATCATCATATAATTATGAAGCACACATTCTATATACATATCAAACTAATACACCATAGGTCATCTAAAAAATCCCCCCAGCTACTTACCTATTATATTACACCCACAAGACAACACAACTTTATATATTACGAGTAATGATGTACCAAATTTATATTATTATCATCCAAGACATTTTTAAAAACGAGAGGCAAGTGCAAATTAAACTAACAAGTACATGTAAAATAATGTCAAAGTACAATTTAGTCAAAATTCGTAGTAAATATCCACTCATGCAGTAATATACAATCTTCGGTAATTAACCATTCCTAGAACATAGGTACAAAATATATAGAAACACCTTCAATTTTGAGAAAATTAACGACTAATTTTTTGTTATAGATGTGATATCATAAAAACTTCTCGGTCCAGCTAACATTAATTACATTAAAATTCACTACCCAAAGCAGTTGCCTTCCATATTATAAATTCTTCTAATCAAAACAACTAGGGAATCCAACTAACCAACACACAACAACAATCACCATTAGCAACACAAACACCTTGAATGAAAAATATTCACCACTAAGAAGAGCACTCTTGTAGGATGATGGGGTAGGCACCCCTGCGTTAGGAACATTTATCACGTCGAAGTCGGCAATTTGATTTTCTAGAGTTCGAACCAGTTGACGGAGCCCTTCCACCTGCTTATACAGTAGGTTCAGTTTTTCCCTAATTTGTTTTAAATAAAACTCAACATTGTTTTTCTTCCATGCTACACGAGATGCATATACCTTGTACTGATATGGTATATCCTTGTCCACCCAGTAAAAAAATTTACATCCTCCATGCTTTTTGAAACAGGGCATACAATAAATATACAAATTGTTGGTCCCGAAATGAGTTAAATCAGTGTATGGGGGGGAATACACTGATGTCATATTTTTCTGAAAGACTCAGAAAAATGCTCTAACGCACTCAGTCAGGATTCCCTGAAGTACTCAGTATGCTGAATGTCCACAGGGGCATTAGGGACGGTTCAGTAACGAGTCAGATAAACTGAGTGTGAGTAAAGTGCTCGGAAGCTCAGTAGAGATAACAAACCTACTGACTGCTCGGAAGCGAGTCAGTTGGACTACTATCTCAGTGAGTCAGAGTACGTGCGGAAAGTGAGCCCTTAGTTTCTACTCGTTTTAGTTTCTGAAATCATTTTCTCTGAGTTGCTTAGTAAATTGGTGGTTAAGGCTGAGTGCACAGTATTCAGATTCAGGATGATTGATTCAGTCCTGAAGTTAAAACCAATGCAGTATGTTCAGTTTAATATGATGACATTTATGATCCTGAATAAAACAGTAAATCAGCACACAGGGGACTTTTTAACGTAGTTCGGAGATAACCAACTCCTACGTCCACGACCTGATTTAACAAGAAGCTATCCTGAAAACCCTGAGGATAGGTACTTGGTTTTTACGTGCCAAGGGACACGAGTAGCCAACTTCCTCTCTTAGGAACTGACCCCTGGGCGTTTTACAAGTCCCAGTCCTTCTAACCAACCTAACTCACACTTTGAGAGGTTTGGTATTCTGGTTTCCAACTAAGATAGCTCTAGCAATACAAATCAATGCTAAATAATAGAGCTATCAATCTAAGCAAATACAGAGTGAATCCTACTACAACACTAGGGAAATTTAATTGCAGAGTGTTGTTTATGATATGCTTTGAGTTCTTGGATTCTTGAGAGTTTTCTCTTGGAAATTTCCCGTTAACCTTGAATGGGTGCAAGGTTCTCCATATTTATAGGCGAGATTTAAAATAGATGCGTTGGAGAAGATCAAATCAAATCTTTCCTATTTTAGGTAGATTGCAGGCTAGAAATACTGTTCGACCTACCCGCCATGCTTATTCTGGCAAGTTGTCACATCACCTGCAACCTTTTGAGACGAATTAAATGCCGCATTAAATGCTGCGCAGACTCCGTGCTTGCGTGTCGAAAGATCATTGGCTTTCCGCTATAACGGCTAGTTGACCTTCAGACATTTATCCTTCCTCGTACATTCAATGCTCTGAGTCTCTTGTTAATAACTCAGTCTGAACGTGTCTTAATGGAGTCTTACTGACATTCTTTTTGTCTCTTGTCCCATAGCATAAATAACCTTTTGCTTTGGACTGACATGATTCAGGTGATCTGAACCAAAGCCTGAGTCAGGTCCTACGTGCATTCAGCACAGCCAGATAGGTTATTCATCTCAGTATGTGTTACCTTTTTGCTTCGGACTTACAGGATTCAGGTGAGCTGAACCAAGGCCTAAGTCAGGTCCTATGTGCATTCAGCACAGCCTGATAGGTAACACTTTACTCTTCACTGACTGAGTTCTGTCCAGAACATGCTTAGTGTATTCAGTAGAAACATCAGACAATGGTACTTCAGGAATGACTTCAGGATGAATCAGCAGGCTTCGATCTTCAGCTTCAGAACAGACAATCTTTAGCGAGACTGACTGACTCCTTCAGAATGGTTTACGCTTCAGACTTCAGTAAATTGGGTCGACTCCAATATTCTTCAGTCGTTAGCATGGTCCTCCTGTACTGAATTTCTAACCTAACTATCCTGAACTATTTTATCCTGAATACTATACTTAGGCAAATTCATCAGGGGTTTTGGGATCTAATCAAAATACTCAGATTGTCCCAACACAAATTGTCAGAAAATAGCATTTCTTATAGATTTATATAATCATTTGAAATAATTATATGTGTCAAAGAGTCAACCCTAAAAAGGCTCAATTTCTCATCTATGAAAAACAACAGAGATATTAATGGATGAACGATAATAATAATCAGATCGATTTACCTCCTACAGAGGACATCTCACGAATCTCCGACCTGGGTTCTCCTCGGTGTATGAAGTGAAAATTCTCACTTCTAAATCATGTGTAGGACAGTGATGGGGATACATTTCCCATAGATCATTCAGAAAACTATTATTGTGGGACGAAGATTGGGGCGTCGGCGCATTACGGGGGCTTGAATAAAGGGGATTCCTATTCATTTTTACTGTAAATTCCTTGCACTAAGGTTTTGAAAAAAGAGATGTAGTGTGAATAGAAAAAGGACATCGATTTTATAATGAGCAGCACTAGGTTAGTAGCCTTAAAAAACCAACTATTACTTTTAATGATGGTTTAACAAAAAACTAACTGTTACTTTTAATATTCTTTCTATTTTCTTTGGAATTTTTCATATCCCCCGTGTTTAGTTTATATAAGTTTGATACTATCTAACAATTTTCCATTACTTAAATTTGTAAATTAATTTATTTCCTATTAGTTTGATATGGAAACTGACAAAATATGTAAATATTTTGCATTTAAGGTCATTGCTTATAAATAAACTAAATGTAATCTAGATTTCTAATTCAGGTTTTTTTTCACATGTACGATATCAATAATAAGTTCAAACTTATTATCGCATAAGTTCAAAATGATAAAATCGTGCATTTGCTATAGTATGTTACTTTAGTATGACAAAATATAAATTTCATATCAATAAAAACTATTAAATCCCATAATATATATTTCATATCAAATAACAAATGACATAAGTGAGATATAAAAAGAATTTTTTTTTTACCACAAGTGACACAAGTATTCTCACAATATGAAAATAATAAGAGGACATGACACATAGGGCTTTATAAAACATATAGCTCTTATATTGTCAATAGATGAAAATAACAACAATTACGACTCTTACTACCAAACATATCTTCTAACACAAAATCTTCCGCAATAACTGCTACAACATAATATTGCATTACTTGCCAATCACTGTAACAAGGAGTCGTGCATGCTGTACAACTTCCAAGATATGTCCGATTATTATCACAAATAATGCCACATAGATAACATAAAATATATCATTGAAACCATTCTTCAGTGAACCCAAACACAACATCATCTTCATGAATGTTGACATCATTCAAAGAAGAAGAGGGGTAGTAATCTGCAACAGTACAAATTATTTTGTGTGATATATTGGTAATACAAATATTAACAAACATTGAAACATTAGATAAGATGTAATTACAAAGTAAAACTAACTAACCTTGAGTTGATATGTTGTTGACATCATGCAACAGCCCACATGTCATTTTATCATGCCTACCAAGCTTCCCACAACTTTGGCATATCAATTTTTTCTTCTTGCGATACTCACCATATGACAAATTTCATGATTTTTTGGGCCGACCGGGTCTCTTTCCAAGACATGGAGGTAAGATCTTATATTCCCAATCTTTTTTATTATATTTTAACTTCTCCGTTTCGGGAATGGGGTGTAGGTCAGACTCATAACATTTTTTATATGTTGAGGTGTAGAAGCATTCATCCACATGAGAAAAAATTGTTGGAGATTTCAATCCGATAACGGCAACAGCATGCACACACGGAAAGTCTTTTAACTGCCACTGGAAACAAGAACAAGTTTGTCCATTAAAATCAACAACAACAGACAGTTTCGAATCAACCTTGAAAACACCACTTGGACATACAACCACATTCCAGTTGCAACAGCACTCAACATATAAATTCCATAGATCCTCCTTGCATGCAACAAGTGCCCCAGTCCAAGATTTACATTGAGCTCTTCTATTAACAAACCAATCACTAATCTTGGAACGTATCTCTTCCACCATATGGCAAACTGGTAATGATCTTGCCTCTATAATTCATGCATTGAAAGATTCTGCTGCATTCGATGTCATTTCCCCATACCTAGTTATGTTAGGAGCATGGGCCACTGCCCATTTTTCAAATGGAAGTAGCTCAAGAAATTCCACGGCCAATTGACCACCAAGATTTTTAAATTTTTCAATTTTCAACTCAAATGTATTCATATCAGAAGCATATGCACATTCCCGAAACAATTCACCTAATTTCTCTCTATTTTGATTATTCCAACCCTTTGAGAAGCGACCTTTCAAATTGGTTAACAAATGATATAAATAAAAGTAATGAACCGGCTCATCACATATCTCAATAAAATCATTCAATATACCTAAGTGTCTATTTGAAAAATAGAGGATCTTTTTATGATGGATCAACGTACGACGTACCATCTGTAGAAACCAAATCCAATTTTCATTGTTTTCAGCTGACACAAGAGCAAAAGCAACAGGGAACAACCCTACATTTAACAATACATAGAAATATAAAAATTACTTTGTAGTGTGTATAGCTAGAAAACATAAATTGAAAAGTGATATACTTAACTTATAACTTGAACAAAAGGTTATCACAAAGCTTAATATTACTAATGCTTACCATTGTTTCCATCCTTTGCCGTAGCTAACAATAACGTACCCTTTGAACGTCCTTTCAAAAATGTACCATCCAGAAATATCGTTGGTCGACAGCTACGAAAACCATCTAGGCATGCCTTAAATGCTACAAACAATATTTCAAATTGATGAGTTTGTTCATTGGATTGAATTTCCACAACACTCCCGGGGTTTGTTCTTTTAATTGCATCACAATACCATCGCAACTCATTATATGAATCATCAAAAGTTTCAAATATTGATTCCCTAGCGCGTTCTACAACACGATATGCCTTCCAATATGGAATATCAATTCCATACAAAATTTTCATTTTTTGAATAACACTCTTGCCACTAATGTTTGGGTTGTCCTTTACGTCAGCCAAGAAGAATTCCCCCACCATTCTAGGTACAAGCCTTAGTATCATTACCTATTAGATTCCCAACACACTTATGGACCAAATTTAAGTTAAAAACAATAAAGAAATTGGTGTTCCGATCCAGCTTAGCTTTAATAACCAATCACAATATGATTCATTAAAAAAACATACAACATGTATATACCGACTATCATTTCGATAATATTTGAACCTGAAACCATTCTTCAAAGTGAACTTAATAAGAGAGGATCTAAAATGTATACCACCACCCCTAAAAACTACTCCCCTAACCTTATTGTTTTTAACACTATTTTTCTGATTTGGAGCAATTGAACATTCAAGCCAATGAGATGTGTGAGGAGAAAGATGGGGGTAATGATGAAGATGAAGGGGAAGTGGAAAGCATGGGGGAAGAAGGGAATGTGGAAGATGAAGATGATGATCATCATACGGAGAAGAAATCTCTTTCTATTCTAGATTGTATTGGAATTCAATTGCCTATTGAACCTTCTCATACTTACATTGACTATGAAATTCCTATTATTAATGATGATATTGCTTATAAATTTCCTCATGCTACATTGATTACGAATCAAGAAGAGAAGAAGGATGGACTAGAAGAAGAGAAAAAAGAAGAGTGTGAGAAGGAAGAGGAAAAAGAAGAAATAGATGAAAGTGAAGAGGATGATGAAGATGAGGATGAGGATCAGGATGAGCATGATGAGTACAATGATCTTATTGATCACTTTGATTTTAATGTGGATCACATTGTTGATGATATTGAGGGAAGCAAAAGAGAAATCCTAAGTGAGATCAAAGAAGATAAAGATGATTATGAAGAGATCAAATTTACTCATGCTTAAGATATCTCCGATTTTAAGAGTTTTACTAATCCCTTTTACAATTTAATTGATTATGATGTTATTCCTTGTTATGATGATATAGAGTGTCCTACTCATTGTGTATGCCTTGATAGGAATCTTGAAGAAGAGAAGGAAGAGGTGGAAGAAAAAGAAGAAAAGGATAAGGAAAAGGATAATTCAAGAGGAGGAGAGGAGAATGAACAAGAAGAGGAAGATGAATGTCCACTATGGGACATGAGCATTAATGGAGAAGAACAACAAGATAAAGTAGAAGATGAGCTTAAGGATGAAATGAGCATTTCTAAACTCTTACACTCTTCTACTTGTGCTTTAATTGATAAAGTTGTTTATTGTGAATGTGTCTTGCCTCTTGAATTGATTGATGATAAAATTGAATTGAGGATTCTCTTGAACATCTTTGATAGTAGGAGATGGGGGTGGAATGGTATTTTGAGAAGAAAAGAGGAAAATTCATGTGCTTATAGGTATAAACTGATAAGGAAAGTAGGGGTATGGGGTAGAAATACTACTTGTTTCCTTGATCATTATGCTTTGAGATTTTTGTATGATGGCAAGAATGATACATATCCTTGGCCATTTAGCTAACATTGGTGTCGTCCGGCTAGGGGACGTTAAATCCAAGCGCTAGATGGGAGGCAACCCATCCTTAAAAAGTTTTCTTGCTTATTAGGATTACTTTGAAATTTAGATAGTGTTATTTGGTTTGATTTGCTTTACATGAATTAGTGTATTTTCTTACCTTGGTTGGTACATATGATTGATCCTAGTTTGGGGGTGTTGCCTCTTGTTATATATGGTTATTTCTTGGTTTAGTTGAGCATATATGCTTTGTTTGTTCATCACTTTATTAGGTTTGTTTTTCTTTGTTTACTTGAATATCCTAGAATTCCGGGAACACCAAAACAAGTGTTGAGCTTATATATGCCTTTATTGATTCATTGATTCATTGCATACCCTATTTTCATCACTCTTTTCCAAACTTTTGGGATCCTTGATCCAAAAAAGTTTGGGGAGGTGTGTTCGTTCTTCAAATGTTGATTTGCAAGGATAATGAATGACATTTGTGAGCTCTAGAAAGGGTTGATGAGGAGATTTCTCTTCCTACTTGGCCAAGAAGAACATTCTCATGTAAGTGGCAAGTCACTCTCCTATTCTTAATCCCAACTCAAGGTATGTCTTTACACTTATCTCAATATGTGCTTCCATTCCTAGGCTTAGTTTGATTGATTTTAGATTGCTATTTTGAGTTTAAGTGTTGATTCTTGTTG
Source organism: Prunella vulgaris (assembly GCA_026898435.1). Classification (NCBI taxonomy): domain Eukaryota; kingdom Viridiplantae; phylum Streptophyta; class Magnoliopsida; order Lamiales; family Lamiaceae; genus Prunella; species Prunella vulgaris. The sequence goes on along the minus strand of JAPKLY010000083.1, from coordinate 1,114,325 downwards.
TATTGTGCTTTGATTGAGTGCATTGCATGATCTTTTCTCCACTCTTTGCCAAACTTTTTAGACCCTTGGTCCAAAAAAGTTTTGGGGGGTGTCTTCATTGCAATGCTTTGTTTAGGATGATTCTAGTGCTTCTATGATGCTTTTAGACCATGTGCCTAGTATATAACTTATTTTTGCTTGTGATTTTTGCCTTATTGTTGCTAGTTTAGAGTAGTGTGACATGAGATATGCTTACGGTTGTGTGGATGATGTAGATAGTGCATAGTTAAGTGTAGTGTGTATATTGCTTAATTCATTTTTGTCTATAGTGTAGTTGATTCTCTGATGCTTGATACATGATTGATGTGTACATGTTTGATATGATATTAGTCATGATCACCTTAACCCGTGAGGTTTGAGCCTATTTTGCCTGTTTCAATCTTAAACGGATGACATTTCTTGATGTGAGATCCACATGGTGCAATTCCACTCTAGAACTTGATTTGAGTCTTGTTTGAGATCACATTTTGTAATGAGTTGTCAAAAATGATTTGAGGCCATCTTTGATTTTATATGAGTCACTTAGCCAAATTATCCATGCCATGACATTGATTCCATAGTTAGCCACTTTGTGCCTTTGGCCTTTTTCTTTGGCAACCTATGGTTGTAGCTTGAATATCCTTCATTTTGAGCCTTATTTTCCCTATTACTAGTGGAGCTTAAATGAGGGTATGAAAGTTACATGTGCTTTGAAGGAATACTTAGTGGATGAGATGGTGAAGAAAAGTGAAAGAAACAAAAGATGAAGATGTGAGAAAGAAGTGGAGGTTGTGTTGAATAAAAAGATGTGAAGAAGAGCTTATGTTCCTAATGTGTTGGTAATGTGATGCAAAATTGCAAAAGAAAGGAAGTGGAAAAATGCTTGAAAGGAAGAAGTGTGAAAAAATTGTTATGTGGTTGAAATGGTGTTGCAACTTGATCACTTGCAACCTATCTTTGGAAGAGTAGAGATATTCTAGCTAGGTATCTTGACCTCTTGCTCCACTAGTATGATAGTCACTTCTATCCAAAAATATCTCACCCTTACCAAAGAGCCAACACTACAACCAAATAAAAGTCCTCTTTGATTTGATAATGAGTTACTTGTCAAGTGGTGGAGAATTTGAGACTTTTATCAAGCCTATGGTAGTGGATGTACTATGTGTGATGTTGAGTGAACCTCATACACTTGAGAGCTTGAGTGATACACTATCTAGTGAGGATTTTGACTCATTGATTTGATCTTGTGTGCATTGATGTTATGTAAATGGTTGATGAGATGACACTACATTTATAGATTGCATGATATTAGGTGATGTATATATGTCATTTGACTTGTGCTTGATGCTTCATTGATACAATTATTCCCCTATCTTATCGCTTCGTTGCTCGAGGACGAGCAACAATCTAGTTTGCAGTGTGATTAGGGTCATAATTGCATCTTTTTGCATCCATATCTATATGGTTTTGATGTGCTTATGTTCATATTTGACCTTAAAATGATATACTTTGTGCTATTAACCCTTTTTGGCTAGAAAGTTGTGATTATAGGTGAAAACAAGCAAAACGAGGAAGAAACGAGCAAGATCGAGAAAAGTCCTAAATTCTGGAGTTGAGCCAATTGGTGAAATTGATGTCCCATATTGAAGAGCTTGAAGAGAGGGTCACAACGAAAGAAGAATCGAGTCAATCGGAGTTCTAGAACTCAAGATATGATAAAAACGAGGAAAGTCAAGCATTGCCCGAGCTAAGGAGTCAAACCGGCAGCACGTACACATGACTCGGCAGGACCTAACTTGAAGTCGCACGCCCCTATACTGACTCGACAGACCTTTCACCATGCACGTGGCCGCGCGACTTTGATCCGCAGCTATTACGTTGGTGCTCGGCAGAAATGGTAACCGCGCGACCTGGCTGCCGAGTGTGATCGGCAGCCAACAAGCTTGAGCGTGGCAGAAGTGCAACTCGTGTGACCAGGCTGTCGACTTTGATCGGCAGCCACTCTGCCTGTGGTCGGCAGCCTTGCTGAAAGTCGGATTTTCAGGGCTATTTTCGTATTTTCACGCGTTTAATCAAGGGCACTTTGGACTGAACATTGTGGACACTATAAATACTCAAAGATCAGATTCTCAAAGGAGATTATTCATTAGTTAGTTCTTAGATTAGTTTAGAGAGAGGTTAGAGGTAGTTTTTTAGTGGGTTCTTAGTTAGATTTCACACTTCTCTCTACAATTACTTTTGATCCATCCATTGGATCTTTAATCCGTTTGTCCCATTAGTTTAGTCTCGATTCAAGCTACAATTGTATGGTTCAATTTCTCATTTTGCATTCCGGATTAGAAGATAGCATTTCAAGGTTTGATGATTGTATTTCCATTCATCTACATCTGGTAAGATTTCCTTAAATTCTCTTGTATAGTTAATATTCATGATGGTTAGATTGTTAATTGTAGATTTTTATTACCAATTAGCCATGGGCTAATTCCTTGTTACACGGTTGTATGAATACTATGGTGAATTTAGTCTCTTGTTAATCCTATGCATGAATTAGTAACCTTGATGGATTAGTTTTCTTATTAATGACTTGTATGAATGTTTGGGATGTTTAATTGGATTGTATGGCTTATATGTTTTAGCAATGAAATGAGAATTGAGCTATACGAACTTTATGCATACCAAGTGTTTGATATATTGCTAGTATGACCAATGAGAATTGCATATTAGCCTAGACCTCTTAATTGGAGTGTTGGAAGTTGTAGAAAGATCTAGACATCCAATAGAGCCCTTACCTTGTGTTGTAGAGAGATCTAGACACTAGTTGGCTTGACTAAGACACTAAGAGACCTGGTGCATGTTAGGATGGATAGGACACTAAAGGAACTATAGTAGGATTACTTCCATGCACTCACACCACTTTTGCTCACTTCTTTGAGGTGATAGTTAGTTTTTACTTTGCTTTGTGAAGTAGATAGAAAACATGATCCTTTCGTTGTTTTCCTTGCTATCCACCTTTGTAGACATTCATTACTTGCTTGATATCGTATCGTTTCCCTGTGTTCGATATTTAACTTGGTCAACTTGCCACGACAACAACGACCACGTACACTTGCATGGAAAACATACACGATTTTGGCAAACAGCACTCTAAAACAAGGAATTCCTGTGGTTAAGGAATTCTCCTGTTAAATCAGGAAAAGTGGATGTAGGGAGTTTAACTCCGAACCACTATAAATCCCTGTGTCTCCTGTGCTTTTGTGTGAGTTAATCATTTCAAGTGTTTTAAAAATAATCCGCTGCACAACTCAAACCTGATCAAATTCTCCGGCCACTTATCAGCTACCCGTAAGTCCACTGTTACTTTGATAAGTAGCCTGTGTTCTTAAAAGTCTGCTGAAAATTGATCTTTGAAAAATCTGTACTAACAGGTGTATTCCCCCCATACACCTGTATTTGTCTATCTGTGACCAACAGTTTCCGATTTACGCCGCATAAGGTAAAAGTTTCCATATCTTGAGTAATCATCCGTAAAAGTTACGAAATACTCAAAACCTCCTCTAGCTTGAACCGATATTAGCCCATATACGTCAGTGTGAACGATTTCCAACACTTCACTAGCTCTATTCCCCTTGGTCCCGAAGGCCCTCTTGGTCATTTTCCCCTCTAAACAAGATTCACACGTTGAAACGGCTCAACATGGAGAGACTCCAACAATCCGTCCGCCACCAACCTTTGAATTCTCTTTAGATTAATATGACCAAGTCTTAGATGCCATAGAAGTGTTTCGTTCACGGTTGAAGAAAATTTTCTTTTCTTAGAAATAGTCTATGTGTTATAAGAAGCATTTTGTGTGTGGTGTGTACTTTTAATAGTATAAAGATTATTCACTAATCTTCCCGAACAGATGAACTCATCGTTTTGAAAAATAACAACCATATTATTAAAAGAAACTGAGTATCCATCAACATACAATTTAGAAACCGAAATTAAATTCTTCCTAAAACTGGGAACATAAAGAACATCTTTTAAAACTAAAACTCTATCTTCAAAAGATAGATGCACGTCTCCCACTGCGACAGCTGCTACCCTCGTAGCATCGCCCAATGTGATGAGGATCTCATTTGCACTAAGTTGCCGAGTTTTCCGGAACCCCTGTAAAGTGAAACATACATGATCAGTGGCTCCCGTATCCACTACCCAAGAATGGGAAGCATACGCCGCTAAGCAAGTTTCAACAACAAGTGGAAGAGAATTACCTTTCTTCCCGGCCTTCTTTGGCTTGGGACAGGCCGTCCTCCAATGTCCTTTCTCACCGCAGTTGAAACACTTCCCTTTGGTAGCTTTCTTGACCCCTCCCTCATTGGTCACCTTACTCTTGGCTTGGTTTGGGCCTTTGGTCTTTTTCTTCTTCTTCCCACCTTTTGGTGCGGAAGAAGTCGGACCGCTTGCCTGTCACGCCCAGTATAACTAGGTTTAAGTTATGGATTATAAGTCATCTTTTGAAGTTTTTAAAGTTAAGTTGCGCGTAGAATTAAATATTGTGCTTTAGTTCTTTAAATTTTTCACAAGCCTTAAGTATTAATTTTCTGATGAATAAGTTAGTAAAGTTGATTTGAGTATTTGGCAATTAAGATTAAGTTCTTGATAATTTAATTTGGGCATTAGTATGTGAATAAAAAGTTAGAGAGCCAAATTAAGATATGATCCAATTAAGTATTTAATTTAAGGATTTAGAGGATTTAAGTGGATTGGTTATTAAGTGTTATAATTCAATTTGGATTGAGAAAATTAGGATTTATTAAGTACCAATTTATTAAGGATATAGAAGAAATTTAGTGAGTTTGTTATTTAGAGATAAGGATGAATTTATATGGGATCTTGACTAGGATATGTGATTAAAGATTTGGATCAAGAAATTAGGAATAAATCTTTAAGGGATCTCGATTAGATTTTATATGAAAGGTTATAGATCAAGAAAATATCCAAGGTTTAGATTTTCTTGAAAATAAATATCAAGAGATTATTATCGGAATTATTTGGACTTTAAGCGAAGGAATAATGTTAGGACTTTAAGATATTTTATCTCAAGGGATAAAGGTGCATGTTGCAAAGTTAGACTGTATTTGTCGATTATGTAAGGAGTTAAGTTAAGATTTTATTGCTAGGTGTTAAATGTTACTTGCAAAAGTTAGGAGTATTAATTATGGACAAGAGTAATATTATAAGTATCTAGGATATATTTATTTGGAGAGATGATATTTGATATTTATTTATTGGATATTTTGAGGTTAAATCTCTGAAATTATTTGAGGAATATTTAGTGTATCTTTGGGAATAATTGTGAAGATTTAAGTTGAGATTTATTTTGTTGGAGGATTAATTCAATTACTAAGTTAAGGTATTAATATTGGTGATTAATTAAGGATTTAAATTTGATTTTGGTTTTAATTGTGGGATTAATTTATTAAGTATAAGATTTGTTTATTGAGGTAAGTAATATTGGCAAGAATAAGGATTAACACTTTTATTAAGTAGAAGTAACATTAGATTTCTCTAGAAGATATTTACTTGGAGGATAATTAAGCTGATGCGGCAAGTTATGGGTAGACTTAGTCCACTAGTAGAAGTAGTCGGTCACTTTGTGAAGAGTGTCGATTGTGCCTACATTTTTAGAGAGTTAGTTTTTAATCCTTTAAGTTCTTAAGCTTGAGTTTTATTTTCTTGCTTAGTATTAGTTGATCCGATTAATATTACTTTTGGACTTCTAGACTAGGACTTTAATATTTCAAGGAATAAAAGTATTATTTTGTGGTATAGTCCATTAAGATTTTTTTTAGTCTTTTAAGTATTAATATTTTAAGGGTAAAATAGTAATTGAGGACTTATTATTTTTGGGTTTAGATATTATTATGAGGATTGAATTTAGAGAAGGAATACTTTTAGGAGAGAGGAAATTCGAAAGTTGTTAGAAGGGTGAGGGTATTTTTGGGAGATCAAGATTTAGAGTTAGTTAGTGTCCTTAATATTTTATTAAGAGAGATGAATATTCTCCTTGTGTATATTTTCGAAAAATTAGCATTAGGAATTAAAGATTATGAAGTCTTGAGGTTGTTAGATTATGATATTGGAGAAATTAGAAATATTACCAATATTTCCCAAGAATGTTCCAAGATATGTTATGTCATATTTTTCACATCTTCATTTTCGGCCATGATACCATATCTAAGCCATATTTTCGGCCAAAATACTTTACCAAGCCCAAAATTTGTCCATAATCATCATATATTCACCAAGATTTCATTCAAGTCCTATATCTTTTCATCCTTATAAATAAGATCAAGGACCCCCTTATTTCATTGATTATTTTCTATCAGCCATATATACCCCATAAGAGATATTATTTCGAGATTTAGAGAGAGAAAGAGAGAGTAAGTTTTGAGAGAAATATTTGAGGGGGAACAGTAGAGGTTTCAACGCAAGGTTTTAGCAAGGCCGAACGTACATATATCTCTTATTTTCAAAGAAATCAAAGGTGGGGATTCATGGTGAAAAAGTGGTAATGCGGTTCGATTTTTAAATATTTAGTTTGATATGTTTATGTGTTTATGTGCTAAAAAAATGGATACTCTTATGTAGTATCAACCAATGGGTGCTCTTAAGTAGTGCCAAAACAATGGATATCCTTATGTGGTAACAAAGAATGGATACTCTTATGTAGTATCAACCATTGGGTGCTCTTAAGTAGTGCCAAAACAATGGATATCCTTATGTGGTATCAAAGAATGGATGCTCTTATGTAGTATCAAAAGAGATGCGCTTAAGTCGTATAAAAAATGTAAAAGTTGGTATGTTTTCATGTATGCATGTCCTTTATATTTAGATTTCGAACTAACGTCCCTACTGAGAGTTATTTATAATTTCTCAACCCTTTCACCAAACTATTTTTCAGATTATGTTGTGTAAAGGGCGTGATGGCGAGCGGTGGAGGCGTGTGGATGGGATATGAAAAGTATAAAGTTATTGGACAAATTTAAGAGCCTTTTATTGGTTTGATTGAATTGCAAGTTATTTGTTTAAATTGGTTTTGCAAGATTTTATGTTAAGGATTATGATACTTCTTGATTTTCTTGAAGAGTTGATTTGCATGTTTATGATTTAATTTGATACATGGATTGATACTAATTGCAAGATATATTTTCAATGAATATTATGCCTATTTAGTTTGATTGATGAGTCATGAAAGGTGAATTAGGATTCATGCTAGATATATATTTTAATTGAAATTTTATGAGATTAGTAATATGAGTTTTAGTATTTTGCATGTGTAGGATTTGATATGTTTCTGTGTTCCAGTAAGTTTTAAGAGATTTTACAGTTTTGTGATTCAAATTTTTTGTAAATTAAATTTGGTATTTGGTTACAGAGAATTTAATTAGCTTTCCAACCCATCTGGAATCGCATGAATTGGAGTTGTAACGAATTAGTTATGATTTTTTGAAAAATATGTGGCAGTTTGTTGAGATTTCCGAATCTCGCGAATTTTTTATAAAAGTCAGTTATGGATAAAATTTGGTTAAAATTATAGATGGATAATAGAGGTAGTCAGTAACCTATATGAATTTTTATGGAATTTTCCCAGTAACTTAAGTATATTAGATTGATTTATTTCATTGATGACGCACTGCTCAAATTATGTTGAAATAATGAAATCTTTGAGTGTTTATGAATTTGTGAGTTTAGATTTTTAGAAATAGACGCATGACTAATTGATCTATTGTTATTTGATGTTCTTTGAGTGATTAAAATGTTATGTTCTATTAAATAGAGTTAGTTTTAATTTATGTCCTATATTAATTGAATGAATTAGATTTATGTGAATTGAGTAAATTATGTGAAATTGCATGTTTAATAAGATTT
>JAPKLY010000083.1:1060882-1106383 GCA_026898435.1 Prunella vulgaris | reverse complement strand
GTATGGTATCAGAACAGGTCTACGTTCTTGTAGACTTGTCAAAAATAAAATATTTCTTTGTGCTCTATGTGATTATATGCAAAGTTTTATGAGAAAATTTCATGAAATGGTTTATGAAAACTGAAAGTGTAAAGTTTTAATGAAAAGAGAGATCTTCATCCATCACCACCGCCACCGCAGCTATCTCCGAGCCCTAAGGTATGTAAGTTTTCAGAAGTTCAAGTTTATGATTTCAAAGGCATGGTTTATGAGGCATGACAAGGTCATGAAAGATATTCTATGAAATTTATGAAAGGTCACGTAAGTGGTGAGAAGAGATTTAAGAAAGTCTTTTAAAAAGTTCTTTCCAAAGAAATGTTATGCAAGTATAAAATTTATGAAAAAATTTATTTGAAGGTTTTATGAGAAAGTTTTCGAAAGATATATGTGAATTGAGTAAATTATGTGAAATTGCATGTTTAATAAGATTTTATTATTTGAAGGCATGTAGTTTATGATTAGGATTTTATTGTTTAAATTATGAGGGTATTTTGATTTTAGTCCCAATGATTTTAAAAGAAAAGAAAAGAAAATCTTATTCCAAGCATGTTAGTTCACGCTCTAAAGAATATTTTACAAATTATTAAATAAAAGTGAGACTTCTGCTGTTTATGAAAATTAGGGCGTGACATTGCCACCAAGACTTGAGTTTGGTGTCCCATGAGTGTCTCCGCCGATACCAAATCTTGCAAGAGTTGTGCCACGTGAACTCTTGATTATTCATCATATAGTTCAATTGGAACTGCTCAAAACTTTTCGGTAAAGAATGGAGAACGAAATCAACTTGCATTTTCGCATCATATTCCGCTCCAAGTACCTCTAACTTGTTGAGGTAGCCCATCATTTTGAGAACGTGATCCCTTACGGGCGTTCCCTCCACCATTTTCAACGATAACATATCTCGCATGGTGATTTTCCTAGCCATACGATTCTGATGAGCGAACGTCTCCTTTAGGTTTAGCATCATATCAGAAGCGGATTCCATGTCTTGGTGTTGGTGTTGCAACACATCTGACATTGAAGTCAAGATGGTACACCTAGCCATTTCATCGGATTTCATCCACTCCCTATGATATTCCCTATCGGCAATATCTGCATCATCCGTAGGCGTAGGGGGCTTTGGTGTGGCAAGAACTCATTTGTGTTGTTGTGCGGTTAGGACAATAAATAAATGACGTTTCCATTCAACATAGTTTTCACCTTCCAATTTGTTATCTTTAAGTATCGTAAATAGTGGATTAAAAGGAGACGACATGCTGAACTGAAATAAAACATACATTACATCAATACATACATCGATTCGCAAAGATTATCACAAATTTCGATCATGCTTTATATTAAAATCTCAAAAAAATATATAGCATAAATCGGCCGACATCTTAAAACAGTTCACATAAGCCACGATAAGTGCGGGCGTTTATGCAAACACATTTAAGCAAGTTACAAATAAGAGCAGTTACAAACTTTTAATTTCAAAAATTAATAGTCGTCTCCCACTTGACCATATAAAATCGGTAGGGACTCCGATGGGGAGTAATAAAATGCAAATTTTATACCTAAGTATTAACCATGATTAAATACAGGATTATTACTTCGTTTTGAATAAGCCTCTCGATGGGAGGGTCAATACTGCCACTAATAATAATCCACAGTCATCCTTTTGAGAATTCGTTCATGTGAACTTGTCTTTCGGCCTATCCGATAGAGAGAAAGGCGCTTGCCAATGCGTAGCCAAAAGACTTCACAAACAAGTAAATCATGGAGGCTAAATAATTCAATTTTATTATCTATAATAAAATATCGAATTATATTTAAAACATACTTAATAATTTTCAGAGTTGAAATTTTTCATTACGACATTCGTGCAATCAAATATTTAATAAAATTAAATAAATAAAGCATGCATCAAAACAAATTAAACAATTTGACACATTATATCCAATTGCCATGGTTTAATTTCTCGTTTTGACTACGAGATGTCGTAATCACCGTTTATCTTCAAGCTTTATCGTCCATCTCGATTAAGCTCCCACTCGACCGCAACAAAATTACAACAACTTTGTCTCTGGGCCTTAAAATCTCTGTTCTTCGTCTTTGATATCGATTACAATTTATTTACTAAAAATAAATAAACCTATCGTCTAGACTAGTCTATTACAAAAAAATATTCTAGTCTACTCGTGGATTTTCTCATGGGATAAACGATCCGAACGAATCGGATTTTAAAACCGCATCATCATACATGCATGCATAAAAAAATATTAAATACCGTGACAATTGGATACCTGCAAAAAAGATCTAGCAATTCTTCTATCCAATTTTCAAATTTAATATTAAACACTTAAATTACAATTTGACGTATAGAGCCCGAAACCGGCTCTGATACCAGTTGTTGGGGAATTAAACGCGGATCTATTCGGGATTTACGCTAAATAAAAATTTAAGCCTACAATTAATATCATGAATTAGACATATTTAAATCAAATAGTTGTGTATCCCACAACAACCTTTGCATGCAAAACATATGAATCATATAATATCACATAAAACCCTAAACATACGGAACTAAGGGATTTAGTGAATTATACCTCTTGGAGAAAAGACAGTTTTTGAGACAAAAGGCGTCCTTTTGAGATGCTTTCGCAAGGGTGTTGAGATCAAAGGCGTCCTTGAGATCCTTTAGGAGAATGGTATTGTCAGCAATGGTGGTTGAGATCAAAGGGCGTCCTTCTCGAGACCCTCAACTTGATTAACCCAAAAGCCTTCTCAAGTATTCCCTTGTCCTTATTCGTACACCCGGTGGGAGGCCACACGAATAATCACATCACAAGGAAGAAAATAATTTTGTTGCCCAAGAACCTATAATTTTCGAAAATTATAGGCTTATGTGTTATGAATATGAACTCTTGTATCATCTCATATTTATAATGAGAATACAAGATCTTGAATATCTTGAATATCTAATATTTCAAATCTTGATTATCATGAATATCAAATATTCTAATCTTGATAATCTTGAATATCAAATATTCAATTCTTGATATTCTTAATCCTCCAATTTTTGAAAATAAGTTGTATATTTAATTCCATGAGATCATGATTTTATTAGATATTCTTGTATTCAAGATACAAATCTATTTTCCATAAAATCTCTCATTAATTAAAATAATATTAATTTTTGAAAAAAAACAAAACTAAATGGGCCCAAAATATTTCTTTTATTTTTAATCACCTTGTTAATTGTTGGACATTTAATTGAGCTACTTGAGGGGCCTTTAGGAGAATTAAGATTGGACCTCCTAATGGGCCTTGAATTCTAACATTGAGCCCAATGTCATTCAACTCATAAACATTAATCTCACTCCACTATAGGATTAATGTTGCACTATCCATCTTAACACATATTACAAATCATATGGCTCCCGATCATTTTTTCCTGTGTTTAAGATTCTCTTGTCCGTTAATTAATCAAGCCATTGAACGCTTTAATTAATTTAACATATTAACCTTGGAGTAAGGACATCTCTTCTTTATCATCATACCGGAAACAAATTCCACTTGCAAGATTTAGTATGACGAACTTTTAGAGCCCACCAAGGGGACTAATCATGCAAGACTCTCCAAGCACACGTTCCTCTGTATTAAATATTAGCAACTGTCATGTTCTCAATAGCGTCACCCAAGATGCAAAGTATTGTGTCTTATTGACTCTCTACTCATAACAAAATAAAGTGCCATGCACGAATCACACACAATCCTATTTAAGGGACATAGCTTTAGAAATAAACGACCACTGAGGTCTTATTCTTCGTCCCATGAATCAGTACGGAAGAATTACCTCTCTGTAGGTCCTCTTCAATGCATCATCATGCGCTAGTGCAATCCTTTGGTCATGATAAGCCAATCTGGGATCTACACATCAACTGTTTACCAATGGGGTGTTCAAATCCCATCTAGGTTGTGGATTTAGTACTTGTAACAAGAAACCGATAATGTGATCTTGCTGTGAGTTATCTGGGGATCACCACATTATTTATAGTGTAACTTGTACTATTATATGAATGGATTGCAATAACTAAATAACATTCATATTTATCTAAAGCATAGTGATAAAAGATTTATTTCAGATAAAGTTCAAAGATTCAGTTTTAGTTATACAAAGTAAAAGCATACTTTCTAGTATAACCCTAACAATGACTTGTATGAATGCTTGAGATGTTTAATTGGACTGAATATGCCTATATGGTTAGCTATGAAATGAGAATTGAGCTATAAGAACTTTATGCATATCAAGTGTTTGATATTTGGCTTGTATGACCAATGAGAATTGCATATTTAGCCTAAACCTCTTAATTGGAGTGTTGGGAGTTGTAGAGAGATCTAAATACCTAATAGAGCCCTTAACTTGTGTTATTAGAGAGATCTAGACACTAGTTAGCTTGACTAAGACACCAAGAGACCTTTTGCATGCTAGGACGGATATGACACTAGAGGAACTATAGTAGGATTACTTCCATGTACACATCACACTTGCTTACTTCCTTGAGGTGATAGTTAGATTTACTATTTCTTGTTGATTTAGTAGATAGAAATCATGATCTTTTCTTGCTTTCACTAGCTATTATCTTTGTAAACATTCAATACTTGGTGATATAGCATCGTTTTCCTGTGTTCGATATTTAACTTGGTTAACTTACCACGACAACAACAACCACGTACACTTGTGTGGAAATCATACATGATTTTGGCAAACAACAAGACATTTTTCCTTTTATATTTATTTGCTTATTTTTGTTTTCTTGTTATTTTTGCTTATATTTAAGCTTCTTGCTCCCATTGGGTGTTTTGTCGACTCATCTTATTTTCCTTGTTTGGATTGTGGGTTTACACCTTCGATTTTATTCTATCTTCATGTTGTGGGCTTATTAATTGGTGAGAATATCCTTTTGAGTACCGAAGGATTGATTTGTTCACCTTTTCTTATAATGAGTCTTTGACTTTGAGCTGACTTAAGACAACACGTTAATATTTTGCGCTTATAATCACATGTTCCACAACTTATACTTGGGATTATTTCATTGTTTCTTGTATTTCAAAGTTGACAGAAGATCACCTCTAATGATGAATAACTTGTTTATAATATACAAAACTTTTTTTCATAAGGAATATACTAGTCCTCCATACATAAAGTTGCTCGCCCAGTGTATACATGTTAGCCGAGTAGAAATGACTTATGAAAATTTAAATAATCTTATTGAAAATTTACTTAAGATGGGTTGCACTCTAAGTGTATGGTTATGGGTTCCTTTGTAGGTCTTCCAAGTCATACGTTCCTTTGGGCCAGTTCTTCGTAATTTTAAATGGTCCTTCCCAATTTGATCCAAATACTCATGGCGGGAGTGCTAGCAATTTCCTCATAACTAAATCCCCGACTTTGAATTTTCTATCTTTGATTAGTAAGTTGTAATATTTTTCTGCTCGTTTTTTATATGTGGCATTTCTTAATTCTGAAGAAGTCTGTACTTCCTCGATCAAGTCTTTTTGAACTATCATTGCCTCGCCATTTATTTCTTTGTTGTAAATAATGACTCTCTAAGTTTGGTTTGAACCTCCACTTGAATAACTGCTTCAACCCCAAAGGCTAAGGTAAATGGGGTTTCTCCGGTATTGGTCTTGTGGGACGTTCTGTATGTCCATAAGACCTCAGGTAGTCTTCTGCCCAACTGCCCTTTCTGTCAGTTAATCAGATCTTCAAGTTGTGTTTCAAAATTTTATTCACTGCTACCACTTGTCCATTTGACTGAGGGTGGTACGAGGTTGAGTAATGCTTCTTCATATTCCATGGTGCACAAAAATGCCTCAGCTACTTCCCATCAACTGTTTTCCATTATAGGTAACTATCGGCAGTGGTAAGCCAAACCTACATATCAGGTTTTCCATACAAAGATTATCATTGTTTCGTGCGTTGCCGTCACCAGTGCCTCGGTTTTACCCCATTTAGTGTAATAGTCCACAGCAACCACCACAAATTTGATTTCACCTTTTCCTGGTGAGAATGGGCCGATCAAGTCAATACCCATTTTGCAAAAGGTCATGGACCGTATACTGATTTTAGTTGCTGTGCTGGAGTGTGTATGTTTGGAGTAAACTATTGGCATTTAAAACAATTTTTGGCGTACTTACTAGCATATTTTCACAACGTTGGCCAGTAATATCTGATTGGGTCAAAAAATACCCATCCAGCAGATAAATCGAATGAAAGGAATGATTATTAGATTATTACCTGTCATTTTCTTTGATTGGTGGAATAAATATCTGTCTTCTGCCTTCTGGTGAACCTTTTCTACTGAGCACGTTGTCCTCTTGAAGATCTACACAAAGTCGGGCCGGAAGGGTTTCCGGCGATGACCCTCCGACGATCAAGTCAGCCTCCCCAAAGATATTTTTCAATGTCGATAATAATTGTATGAAAGTATGTCTAAAGATGTGTCATGAAACTCAAGAAAGATGTATGAAAAACTATATACACCCTCTCCCTTGGCAAGAGGGGCATGATGGTCCTTTGCTCTCCTTCGGGACCACTCATAACGGCTGCCAAGTCGGTGGAGGAAGGTAGCATAAAGGTGGTACCAATAGTACCATACGTGGCATTCCCTTATTGGTGGGAAGTACTATTTTATTCCCTCATATTGATTCGGTTGAGTACGTGCACCTATATCCTATGTTCCCATGACAATGACATGGATTTCTTTTCTTCTCTGCACTCCAAGCTCTAAATATAGAATTAGTCCACTTACCAGAGGTTAGACACCAGACCCCGGATGGAGGTTCCTGACTTCAACCAAGTGATTCTTACTATTCGGCGGGATCTTCCGCTCTCTGGCAGAGGGATGAGTTTAGAGGGTAGAACCTTCCAATCCTTTCAATCTTAGAGATGAATTACCTCTGATCTTTGTTTCATAGGTCATCAAGGCCTAAGAGTTAATACCAACGTTGGAGTTTTCCCTAATCGGGTGTTTATTTTAAAGAGGAACCCTACATATCCGGTGGCCTTTGGATCGGGCACATTCACGCCCTATCAACTACTCCCCCTATTCTATGTAAGACCTGCCTATAGGCAAATTACTGGAATAAAGTGTCACTGCCTTCTAGGCTCTGATTCTTACCGCTTAGTAAACTTTTCTAATTTTTGAATTCCTGCTTTCCTATTACTAAGAAATTTCGTCGCATATGGGCCGTCCAAGCGACGCCACCTTTCGGTAGAATCGCTCTCTTCCCTACACGTGTCCTTTTGGAAAGGTTACCATCGTTTAGTACCTTTTCCGTTTTTCCAATAAAGGCAGTCCTGATTTTACCTTCCTAAAAAAGGCATCATCCTATTCACTCTCATTTTTACCCTTTCTTCTCATAATCCCTTCTCTCTCCCTCCGAGTTCTTCAGAGGATTTTTACTTTAACTAGGGATACCCCCTTTTCTTCGATGTCCTTTCTGGCGAGCAACCCCTTACACAGGTACTTTCTCTTTTATTTTTTCCAGACTATAGCTTGTTGTATGTCTAGATTTTGATGCTTTTTGTTTTCCTTTTCTTCTTTGTTGGATTTCACTCTGGTATGTCGATTTAGATTATGTCAAAGGCTTCTCTTCTTTTCGGCGACTCTCGACTGGAAAGTTCCTCCGAAGATTTATCACACTCACACTTCTTCCACCGTTCTTTTTCGACTGTGTTAGGGCTTCCCGTTTGTCCTACTGGTTCTGCTCTTCTTTCTGTTCGCCCTTTTAAACTTGTCCCAGATATAAATCGATTTTGTTGGAATTACATATCGCGCCACACCCATCTGAATCAGAAAGACCTATATAACCTTAGAAATATCTTGGAACCGCACCCAGATTTCCTAGTGGACCTTCCTGCTAAGGATGAGCTCCCCAATCATCTTCCGTTTCCCTCTTTAGCCTTTTGGTGTTTCAACTGCATAAATGTCTCCGCTTCCCCGTTCACCTTTTTGTTTTTGGTGTCTGCAAGTTATATCAGATTCCTTTGAATCAGATAATTCCTTCTTCTATCCGCCTTCTTCTAGCTTTCTATTTTATTCTGAAGGCAAACAGAGGGAATCCTACTCCAGAAATCTTTTGTGTTAACCATGATCTCAAGAAAAGAGATGAGTTTTATTATTTTAGCTCTAGAGTCAGGGCATATCGCACTTTGTGGGCAAACCCCCTAGTATTGATGGTAATTGGAGAGAATACTACTTTGTGGTAACCCCTCGCTCTGGCTCTTGACCTTTTATCTATGATCGGTGGCAATATAAAGCATTAAAATCTTCTCATACTGCTAAGCCTATTGATGAGATGGTTCCTCAGGCGGAGCAAGAAGTAATGCTTCGTTTGAATCGCATTTTTTCTAGAAATGGGTACCCTAGGATATTCGGGCTTTTTCATGAAAACTATGTCTTGTATCACTTTGGATTTACTCATCAAGAATCTGTTCCTACCGACCCTGATGGTATACATATATGTTTTCCTTGGTATGGCCTCTATTATCGTTTCTTTGTTCCATAATATGTTGATCTCTAACTTGCTTTTGTAGAGATGGACTGGAAAGATGGTCTCTTGCTGGAGGATGATGATGTGCTGGAGATTACTCCTTTAGCTCAATTAGAAGGTTCTAAATAGGTTGATCCTGAAGGTGCCGTGAAAGATACAACTTCCCTTGCCCCTTCTACTATCTTTGCCCCTCCTCCTTCCGTCATGAAGGTAGAGGAAGAGGAGGAAGTTGCCATTAAGCCTAAAGGCAGAGGTAAGAGGGCTTCTTCCTCTTCAGCACCGATTAGGGGCTCCTTTAAACGTACCAGGCAGTCTACTCGCCAGGCATCTCGCGCTGAGGTTCAAGAAGAGATGTCCTCTGATATTCCCGCTGTTGACTCATCCTTGGCACCTGAAGAGGAGGACATTCTGAATTTCTTTAAGGTAATCAAACTACCTTCTTTTTCTACTGATCCCTCCGATATGCCCTTTGATTATCTTCGGACTACCATGTACAAGAAGCTTGCTGAGGTATAGTTACCATTCCCTTTCTCACTTTTTTCCTTTTTCGAGAAGACTTATATACGTTTTCTTATACCTTGTTTACTTCCAATTTTTGGTGTTCCAAGCCCACTTTCTGGATTGTGAGGAGTTTTCTAGTTCCGATTCTCTGTGCAAGGAGCTAGATTACAAAGACCAAGAGTTGCTTAAGACTGCCCGAACCCTGACTGAAGCTAGTGGTCATAATGTTAATAAGAATGTCCAAATTCAAAACTTAGAGGCAAAGTTAGCGGATGTGGATGCCCAACTATCGGCTCTAAAAGTTCAATCCGCGGAGGTGAGTGTTAAGAGTTTCAATCATGGCATAGAATCTTGTCATCGGATGCTTCTGCACACTCCAACTGGTCAGAACTTTCTTAAGGAACTGCTCGAGAGTTTATTGGATGCTTATCATCATAGCACCCTGTTTTTGGAGCATATGGCCCCTCATACTAGCCACTTCATCCGTCTTAATTTTAAATCAGTTGTTAAACAAGCGCAGGAAAAACATTTTACTGAGAAGCTTGATATTGCAAGGACCAAGGAGGAAGTTGTTCCTTCTCCCTATTTTAAGGACGACCCTGCTGCTCCTGTTGATGCGCCTTGGTTCTTTCCAGTGATGAGGAAGGCTTTTCTTTTGCTAACTGCCACAGACTCTTTTGATCCTTCTCTTCCTCTGCTCTATGACCTTGGTGCTCCCTCTGATCCCACCTCTTCTACTATTTCTGATGTTCCTTCCTCTAAGCCTGGTGTAGGCAATATCAAAGAAGCTTAATTTTAATATGACTTAACTTTCCTTGTTTTCTGCAGACAATATTTTTATTTATAGGCCTGCTTGCCTTTTGGTATTTCCTGGAGCGTATGTGCTAAGACATCAATGTACAAATGCCATGGGTATATACGTCCCCTCATTGGATCTTGAGGGTAAGTTAGCTCCACAATGAAGTCTGTTAGACGAGGCCCTTTGATTGTTGTTCGGGGAGCGTATGTTATCCTATACTGGCTCACTTCGAGTGACCATTTCAATAGGTATCAGCATTAGGTCTATGTAGAATTTGCCTCGGAGGAAAGGTGGTTAATACCTCCACTTGGTGGTCAAAGAAGTATGGCCGAAGTTTCCTTACGCTCATTACTAGTGCGTATGCCAACTTTTCTGTTGGCGCGTACTGTGTCTCTGCGTTGTAAAGAGCCTGGCTGATGTAGTATATCAGGAGGTTAAATTTTCCTTATGCTTGGACTAATACTGAGTTGATAGCTACCTCAGATGCGGCTAGGTACAAGTAGAGTTTTTCACCAGGAACAGACTTTGATAGGATTTATGGGTTGCCTAGATAGCTCTTTATTTCTTTGAATACTCTTTGACAGGCATATGTCCTTTTGAAATCTTCTTTCTTTCTTACTTTTATGAATACAAAGAAAGGCATGTTCCTTTCACCGGATCTGGAAATGAAGCGATTTAACGCTTCTAAGCACCCAGTATGTCTTTGAACCTTCCTTAAAGAGTCAAGTTGTTCCATCTCCAATATGCATTTAACTTGTGCTAGGTTGACCTCAATTCCCCGCTGACTCACCAAGTGGCCCAAGAATTTGCTCGAATGTACACCGAAACTACTTTTCTTCAGGTTTAACTTCATGTTGTAGGACCTCATTATGCTAAATGCTTGTTTTAGGTGCTCCAGGTGATCTTTTTTTTTTAGGCTCTTGACCATAATATCGTCCACGTACGTATACCACCACCGTATGGCTAATATGTCGATTGAATATTTGTTGATGAGTCTTTGGTATTTGGCTCCGCGGTTAATGAGTCTAAACAACATCCTCTTCCAGTGTACATATTCTTAATCATATAGAAGATTGTGTGCTCCTAGTAGTCTGGGTGCATCACAATCTGGTGACAACCTGCAAAGGTGTCCATGAATGTCATTAGCTCATGACCAGCTATGTTGTCCACCAGCTGATTAATGTGTGGTAACGAAAAATTATCTTTTGGATAGGTGGCATTGAGATCAGTAAAATCTATGCAGATTTACTATTTCCATTTGGCTTTCAGACTAGGACTAGGTTTGTGACCCACTGTGTGCACAACGCCTCGTGTACCAACTTGTGGTCTAGGAGCTTCTTTACCTCAATGGTTAAGGCCTCGTATTTGTCTGGTCCGTACTTCCTCCATTTTTATCGTATGAGTTTCTTCTTGGGGTCAATATTGAGGCGATTACAGGCGTGCTCCATTGGGATTCCTGTCATATCTTCATGGGATCAAGTAAATACATGTAGGTTGGATCTAAGAAATTCCTCCATCTTTCTCCTATATGGTTCCTGCAGTTCGGACACTATGAAAAGCTCCAAGTCTTTTCTGTTGGGATCCACCTGGATGGGTCTCAATTCTTCGACTGGGGAAGCTCGCCTTTTCTTATTCTTCCACCGGGGATCTAAGAGGGGCCCTTCCAAGTCCAGCTCGTCTTCTACTTGCATTGCTTCGAAGCTGAGCCTAGGCTCAAAATCGTCATGTCTCTCCTATTGGCCAGTATGCTAGGCTTTGTTTCTGTTGGGATTATAGGTAAGTTGACTGCTAGTTCTGCGTCTGCCTCTACGTTAACAATTTTTTTGTGGGCTTGCTTGTGGGTTTTGGCTCACTTCTAGTTCATGTTGTTGGTGGTCTGCTTCCATCAATTCTGTTTCTATTGAAATGACGACCAAAATGTTGGGTTCTTCAGGATGGTACTATGTTTCCCCTTGTATAACAACACCTGAGTGACAGGTTTCTTTATCATCAATAGCCATTCTCGTGCTTTTTTCTAATCTCCTTTAATTGTTCCTGCACCTTTAGGTGTTAGAAATTTTATGCAATAATAGTAAGTTGAACACCCAGCCTTAAATTCAGAAATAAAGGGCCAACCGAGGAATCCGTTATAGGAGGACTATTGATCTACAACTACAAAAACTATCAACCCAGTTAGTCTCCTTTAGGGATCCTCAACCGATACAAGTTTAACCAACAGTCGTATCATTCCTAGGGGGATGGATATAACTTCTCCAAACTCCACTATCCTATGATTATAATCTTTGATACACGACTCGTAGTCTCCTAACTGATCTAATGTCTCCTTGAATAAGATTTTCGTGTATGCCTCGGTATCTACTAGCAATCGGTGGACTTTGGTGTTCATGATGTTGACACTAATTACCAATGAGTTGTTGTAGGGTGTGAGAACTCCAAGTTTGCTTGAGAAAATACTAGTTCTATTGTTGATCTTGCGTGAATCTTTGTTTAGGATCATGTTTCTTGCACCTGGTTGATTGCCCTTATTTTTGCTTTTTTCTGTCCCTTTGAAGGAGGTGGTCTCCCATCAGTCATTCCCCTAGCAGGACCTATTTCCTCTAATACCAAGATTTCTCTCTTGGGCTCTTGATATGCAGGGGGTGATGGTGGTCCCCTTCTAACTTGTTAATTCGGCCGCCTACCTTCTTCACTATTTTCTTCCTAGACCTTTAATTCTTTGTGTTGGGATGGTCTTTGTCTTTTTCCCGATGCCTCTTTTACAAAGTCTGCCAATTTGTCATCCTCGTAAAATTTCCAAAATTGTTTCAAGAGGTCTCGACATTCACTAGTGAAATGGCCGATGCTCTGGTGGTATGTACAGTACTTATTAGGATTTAGTTTGCTTCTGCCTTGTCGGATCCTTTGGGGAGCCAAAAGCATATCCCGATCCTTAACAGCAGTATACACTTGTTCTACAGTGGTGGTCAGTACTTGATTTAGCTTCTCGTTATACTCAGCCCCATCTGCAGATGACTTTAAATTCTTTGAGGCATTGTATCCACTGCCCGGTTTGTTCCCGTTCTTCTTACGCTCAGATTCTGTGTCTAATTCTCTCTGGAGAGCTTCTTGCATTGCGACATAATCTCCAGCCTTATGTCAGAATTCTGTATATGTTCTCGGGCATGACAGATGCATTTATTTCCATATATATGTGTCCTTATTTATTCCGGCCAGTACTGCCACAATCTTCATATCCTCAATGACGGGTTCACCTTCAAGCAGGATCTTGTCAAACCTCTCCAGATACTATTGGTCAGTCTTTTCAGCACCTTGTGTAACATTCGCTAACCTATGTTTCTGTGTTAGGTACTTTACAAACCTAGAGAAGTGTGATATGAATTCTTGGGTAAGTTGTCTGAAGGACTGGATGAATCCTGGTGCCAGAACTGAGAACCATTTGTGGGCTCTATCTCCAAAAATTAGGGGAAAATTTCTGCATTTGGTGGAATCTGAAGCCCCCATTGATATCATGAAGTCTGCATATTTTGATATATGGACTTTGGGATCTGACTCCCCCTCATACAGAGTTATAGGTGGGAATTGTATCTTTTTCTATATCGGCACCGTCAAGATTGCTGTAGATAAGGGGGATGTTGGTAGGGGGGTCAGGGTTTCCACTTTTTTCTTGCTCGCCACTTGCTCGCGCAGATCCTCCACTGCCCGCCTTAGTTCTCTATCTTGTTGAGAGATGACTCCCCTCTTCGAGGGTGTTCAGGATATGCGAGCAATCCCTCACTTTGGGCAGACTCTCTTATTAGCCTTTACAGGTTGCTCGTCCCATGCGGATCCTACCTATCAGATGCTTAACGTTAGAGTCTTTCTTACACTGGTCTTCTCGGGGCTCGTGTTTTTTATTGATAATGTTCTTGTGGGTAGGTGGAACCTATTCGTACCCTATGATGATTTTCCCAGTCTTTCTCAGAGACTTTCTCGAGATCTTTCCTGGCTTTGATATTCCTGCTTGCCCTCTGCTCTCCGTCCTTGAGTACCCAACCGATCATTCTTTTTTTTTTCTTTTTGGATCTGGCTGGTGTGCTCGCCCACTGCTTACCTCTTTCTGTTGGGCTTGGTGTGCAGTTCTTGTCTGTTTGTGAGCAGTATCTCGCATTGTTTCTATGGGGATAGCTTGGATCATAGGTGGGCGAGCAACTTGTGCTTATTGTCTCTGGATTTCTTTCAACATAGCCATTGCTTGTTCGACATCCTCCGGCATCTTCAGCATTGATTCCAGTGCCATTTCAATTTGGGGTGCTACCAATGCGATGGGTAGTAGGACAGCTTGTGAGGGTCCTACTGCAGGGCGATACTCACAGGTGGCTCTTTCTCTCCACCTCCTAGTTGTTGAAGTAGTACGTGCCTCTCTATGTGAATTCTATTATGCATGCCTCATTGTTGATGGATTTCCAGTCCTTGATTCTCAAGGGTTCACTTTTTTAGAGATGTAGGATATGTGAAAGTAACACCTTTTCCAGCCGTGTGTGTAATGAATTGTAATCCTTTTCACACATGCACTTGAAGATGTATAATCGCTCACTCCTTTTATCTACTTGTTGGGCTTCTTAGATTTCTCAGTTAATATCTAGAATTTGACTCCAAGCTTTTGAAGGACTGAAGAATATCTTCAAGTTTTCAAGTTATCTCTTCAAACCTTCAATTGATAGGAGGTTCAGACTCTTCCTCTAGGGCCAAATTGTTGGATGATCTTTCTAATGAGATTGATTATGTGGCCAATAATGACAATAAAATCACCCAAATAATAATCTAAACTGGAATATTAATTTGATCACATTATCAGTTTCTTGTAACAAGTACTACTATAGGAACGGATTGCAATAAATAAACAACATTCATATTTATCTAAACAACAGTGATAAAAGATTTATTTCAGATAAAGCTAAAAAATTCAGTTTAATTATACAAAGTAAAAGCATACTTTCTAGTATAACCCTAACAATCTCCCACTTAAACTCAAAGTCTGGTTTTAAGTATACTACAGCATATCTATGTACTGTACATCTCCTAATAATTGTTAGGGTTATACTAGAAAGTATGCTTTTACTTTGTATAACTAAACTGAATCTTTGAGCTTTATCTGAAATAAATCTTTTATCACTATGCTTTAGATAAATTTGAATGTTATTTATTTATTGCAATCCGTTCATATAATAGTATAAGTTACATTATAGATAAATGTGGTGATCCCCGAATAACTCACAGCAAGATCACATTATCAGTTTCTTGTAACAAGTACTAAATTCACAACCTAGATGGGATTTGAACACCCCATTGGTAAACGGTTGATGTGTAGATCCCAGATTGACTTATCTTGACCAAGGGATTGCACTAGTGCATGATGATGCATTGAAGAGGACCTAAAGAGAGGTAATTCTTCCGTACTGATTTATGGGATGAAGAATTAGACCTCAGTGGTCGTTATTTCTAAACCTCTGTCCCTTAAATAGGACTGCGTGTGATCCGTGTGTGGCACTTTATTTTGTAATTGATAGAGAGTCAATAAGACTCAATACTTTGCATCTTGGGTGACGCCATTGAGAACATGACAATTGCTAAGATTTAATATAGAGGAACGTTTGCTTGGAAAATCTTGCATGATTAGTCCCCTTGGTGGGCTCTAAACGTTCGTCATACTAAATCTTGCAAGTGGAATTTGTTTTCGGTATGATGATAAAGAAGAGCTGTCCTTACTCCAAGGTTAAGATGTTAAATTAATTAAAGCGTTCAGTGGCTTGATTAATTAACGGACAAGAGAATCTTAAATACGGGAAATAATGACCGGGAGCCATATGATTGTAATATGGGTTAAGATGGATAGTGCAACATTAATTCTATAGTGGAGTGTGATTAATGTTAATGGATTGAATGACATTGGGCTCAATGTTAGAATTCAAGGCCTATTAGGAGGTCCAATCTTAATTCTCCTAAAGGCCCTTCAAGTAGCCCAACTAAATGTCCAACAATCGACAAGGTGATTAAAATAAAAGAAATATTTTGGGCCCATTTAATTGTATATTATATTAATTAGAGATTTTATGGAAAATAGATATGTATCTTGGATACAAGAATATCTAATAAAATCAAGATCTCATGGGATTAAATATACATCATTTTTTCGAAAATTACATGAAGAAAGAGAATATCAAGAAATGAATATTTAGTATTCAAGATTATCAATATTAGAATATTTGATATTCATGATAATCAACATTTGAAATATTAGATATTCAAGATCTTGTATTTTTACTATAAATATGAGATGATACAAGACTTCAACACATACATTATTACTCTTAAATTTTTCGAAAATTTTGAGGAGTTGGGCAACAAAATTATTTTTCTTTCCTTGTGTTGTGATTGTTCGTGTGGCCTCCCACCGGGTGTATGAACAAGGACGAGGGAATACTTGAGAATGCTTTTGGGTTGTCAAATTGAGGGTCTCAAGAAGGAATCCTTCAAGTCCATTGGTGACATTATCTGCCTATATAGGATCTCAAAGGACGCCTTTGATCTCAACAGCCTTGCGAAAGCAGCTCAACTAAATACGCCTTTTGTCTCAGATACTGTCTTTTCTCCAA
The DNA here is from genome assembly GCA_026898435.1 of Prunella vulgaris. Taxonomy (NCBI): domain Eukaryota; kingdom Viridiplantae; phylum Streptophyta; class Magnoliopsida; order Lamiales; family Lamiaceae; genus Prunella; species Prunella vulgaris. The sequence goes on along the minus strand of JAPKLY010000083.1, from coordinate 1,089,871 downwards.
GAGGTATAATTCACTAAATCCCTTAGTTCCGCTTGTTTAGGGCTTTACGTGATATTATATGTTCATATGTTTTGCATGCAAAGCCAGTTATTGGGTATACAATTATTTAATTTAATTATGTTTAAATCATGATATTAATTGTAGGCTTAAATTTGTATTTAGCTTAAATCCTGAATAGATCCGTGTTTAATTTCCCAACAGATATTATGTAAATATGAAAGAGTGTAGAGAGAAAAAATGTTGGAATATTGCTTTGTATTTTTGAAGTTGGAATCCCCCTTACAAATGGTTATATTTGCCTATTTATAGGCTTGCCTGGATGATGTGGCACTTAATTAGGCTGGTTGGCTTAATTTCATGACAAGTGTCTGATTAGGGTCATTATTGCATCTTTTTGCATCCAATTCTATATGGTTTTGATGAGCTTAAGTTCATATTTGACCCTAAAATGATATACTTTGTGCATATGACCCTTCGTTGGCTAGAAAGTTGTGTTTATAGGTGAAAACAACCAAAAAGGTGAAGAGACGAGCAAGTTTGATAAAGTTCAGATTTCTTGAGTTGATCCAATGGGTGCAAATGATATACCATGTTGAAGAGCTCGAAGAGAATGTCGCAACGGAAAAAAAATCAAGTCAATCGGATCTCTAGAACTCAAGATATGAAGAAAACGATGAAGTCGAGTATCGACCGCATGGATCGAATCAGGTCGCGCGCGTCTGAGCTTGGGTCCGCGCCAAAATTGCTCGCCCGCGCACGTGCGCGAGCTCGAGATCGCGCTTCCAGCTGCTTGTGATCGCTCGACAAGGCCATTTTCCAGAAAATCATTGGCATTTTCGTCTTTTGCGCATCTTAATGAAAGACATTTTGGTACATGCATGGAGAGTACTATATATACTTCAAGCACAGATTTCCAAGAACAATTCCATTCACTTCCATTTCATTTTCTTAGATTCTTCTTAGATTAGAGAGGTTAATGGAAGTTACCAAATGGGTTTATTAGATTTTCCAACTTTCAATCTTTGATTACTTTTGATCCATCCGTCAGATTTTTGATCCGTTTGTTCCTGCATTCTGATCTCGATTCAAGCTACGTTTCTACGTGTCAACTTTATATTTCGCATTACGGATTAGAAGATAGCAATTGGAGGTTTGTAGCTTGTATTATAATTCATCTACTATTGGTAAGTTTTCATTGAATTATCATGTATTAGTGATTAGAAATTATGTTTAGAATGTTAATTGTAGTTTTCCATTTCCAATTAGCCATGGGATAATGTCCTTGTGCATTGATGTAAGAATCCCATGAAGTAATTTGGTGATTTTGTTAATCCTATTATTGCTATGTGATATTGGATGATTGATTCTCTTAATTGATGCTTGAATGAATGCATGGTATTGCCAATTGTATGTTTGGGACCTTAGTGAATGTTTGTCCTTTTGGTGTCTAAGTGCAAGTGTACACGATCGTTATTGTCATAGCAAGTTAGACCAAGTTTATATTTTATCGAACTCAGGGAGAGGGCGGATTGTAAAGTAAGATTCTTGTTCGAAATCGAATTCACAAAGCTATAAAAGGGAGTTGGTATCTATGTCTACAAGTTCGTCAAACAAGTAAACTACCTATCACCTTAGTTCGCAAAGTGAGCAAATTATTTGAGAGGTGTATTAGTGTACTATCCTATGTTTCATGTGGTGAAGTATCACTTACTCATGCATTGAGGTATTGTACAATCAATTTGCTAGCCACTCTAACATGCAAAGGTCTCCCTAGAAAAACATTAGGGCCTCTAATTGTCTTTCCAATTCACTAAGGTAATTCTCACTATCTTAGGAATTTGAACAAACACTTAGCATGCAATGGCATAATAACAAGAAGATTTAGCAAAATAGCCCAACTCTCGTCTGAGACTAACTCCCTAATGGCCCATACAATCAATTATGCATAATAAGCATTCATACAAATCATCAAAATAGAGAATTGATCATACAACATCTCAAACATTCATAAGATCAACATGAACACCACACTACTCGATAGAAGTCATACACTAACACAAAAAGGGATTAGCCCATGGCTAATTTGGTAAACATAATAGAAATTGGAGTGACTACAATCATCATTGTGCAGGAATTGTAAAAAGTATACAAGAATTTACCTATTACAATGAAATTGAAAAGATACAAAATTACCTCTAGAAGCCATAAGATGATCCGACAATAGAAATTGAAAATTGAATAGTAGAATTGTAGCTTTAGCTATGCTAGGAATGCAGGAGAAAACGGATGGAAGATCCGTACGGTAGATCTAAAGTAATCGTAGAAATCATAAGTGGAAATCTAAGAACACCCAATTGGAAACTACCACGAACTTCTCCTAATTTAGTGAGAGATTATGATGATGTATGTGAATCTAAGAAAATGATAATAGTCATTTGAAAATCTGAAATGGAAGTATATATAGTACCCTTAGATCATTGACTAAGATGCCCTTTATTAAAATGCACGAAAATACGAAAATAGCCCCAAAATTTCGGACTTTTGCACTGCTGTCGACCAAGACCTTAATAGCAATGTGTCGCACAAGAGCTTGTCACCTGCCGATCAACGGTGGTCACGCGCTCACTCGCGCGCATGCTATCGATCCAGGGATCCGGTCGCGCGAAGACTGCCGATCAATGAAGAGATCCTGTCGAGCAAGACACTTAGTGTCGGTCGATGCGATACTTCCTCGTATTTGTCATATCTTGAGCTCTAGAACTCCGATTGACTCGATTCTTCTTTCGTTGTGACCCTCTCTTCAAACTCTTCGACATGAAATATTAATTTCTTTATTTTGATCAACTAAAAAATTTGGACTTTTCTCGATCTTGCTCGTTTCTTCCTCATTTTGCTCGTTTTCACCTACAATCACAACATTCTAGCCAAAAAGGGTTAAATACAAAAAGTATCGCATAATAGGGTCAAATATGAACATAATATCACCAAAAGCATATAGAAATGAGTATTAAAATATGCAATTATGACCCTAATCACACCCCCAAACTAGATTGTTGCTCGGCCTCGAGCAACGAAGCGATAAGATAGGGGAATAATTGTATGTACGAAGCATCAAGCACAAAATCAATGCCATAGAATCATCACCAAATATCTAGCAAATCTAAAATACAATATCATCCAATTAACTATCGAAATCAAATCAATAAGCACAATATCAAGTCAATGAGTCATGATCCTCACAAGATAAGTGTTTCACTCAACCCTCAAGTGTTTAAGCTCTCTCATACATCACACCACATACACATACTACCATAGGCTTGGCTCAAGTCTACATTCTCCACCACTTCATTATGACAAATCAATCCCACATCAATGAGGACTTTCATATGGTTGTAGTGTTGGCTCTTTGGTAGGGAAGGATCATATGGATAAAAGTGACTAAGTATGATTAGTAAAGCATAGAAGGAATCATCATGTAAATCATATCTTCATGAAAATAGCAATCTCATCTTTTCATGCTCTTTCCAAATCACACTTCTAAGTATCAATCTTCCCTTATAACAAATTGTGATCATACTCACAACACTAAAGTCAACCTTGACCAAATTTTCATGAAAATCAACTTTTTTTAAAACTTTACTAGCACTTGCCTTTGAACATTTTCTCATCAATCCTTGCATAGGTGAATATCTTTCCACCTTGGCCGCCAATTTCTTCATCATATCACCAATCTTCCTTCCTTCTTTTCACTCTACTAATCATAAGGACAAGAGAGTTCCAAAAAGGAAAAAAAACGGCTTAAAGTGTGGTTAGCCAAAGGAAAGGATAATAGGCACAAAATGGTGAGCAATGGATATCAATATCAATGGTAGGCTCATAGGGCAAAGTGGCTCAATATAGATCAAATATTTCCTCAAATCATATCATGTGAAATCTTCATCTAATGTAGCCTCAAATAACACCAAAGCCAAGTTCTAGAGTATCATGCACATGTGTGGAACTCACATCAAAGAATATCATCCGTTCAAGATTGAAACGGGCAAAATTTAGCTCAAATATCACGGGTTTAGGGTGATCAAAACTCATATCATATCAATATGCTCATAAAAATGAAATTTCAAGAATCATGGAATCAAACGTATCAAAGATCAACAAGAATCAAGCAATAATTCCACTACACTAATCAAGACTATCAACTCATCCACACAACAATAAACATGTCTCATGCATTCACTTCTCAAAGCAAGTAACAATATGGCCAAACATGAACAAGCAAAACAAAGGCTCATCAACACAATAAGCATCAAAGCATAAGAATACTTCCAAAAATCAACCTAAAAATAGCATTGCCATGAGAATGATGAAACGATCACACCCCCCAAACTTTTTTGGACCAAGGGTCTAAAAAGTTTGGCAAAGAAGTGGAGACAAGAATCATGCAATGCACAATAAAGCTCAAAACATAATAACATCAAATATCCAAAGCAAAACATCATCAAATCAATACCAAGAAACAATACCCCCAAACTTGGATATGCCAAGCACTTCACAAAGAGAAAGAATACAATACCTCACCCTTGGAGCAATGATATTATGAGGGTACCCCCTTGGATCATACACACCTACAAGATAAAAAACACACTCCATTAAACCAAAAATAATAAAATCATAAACACATAAAAGGATGGGTTGCCTCCCATCTAGCGCTTGGATTTAACGTCCCCTAGCAAGACGACTCTTAAGCTCGAATCAAGGTAGCTCAACATCACACAGCCTCAAATAATTTGTCACTTCTTTTGTCATGGAAATATAGTAAAGCTTCAAACGGTGCCCATTAGCATAGAAGAGTTCCCCTTTGTCATTCATCAATTCGTACCATCCACTTGCAAAGCAATTTGAAATTGTAAAGAGCCCACTCCATTTCGACTTTAATTTTCCGGGGAACAACTTTAATCTTGAATTAAATAAAAGTACTTGATTGAGCACTTTAAATGACTTCTCTTTTATGTTGGCATCATGCCATCTCTTAGTCTTTTCCTTGAAAATCTTAGCATTCTCATACGCCTCATCTCTAAATTCATCCAACTCTAGCAATTGAAGACGCCTCTTCTCCCCACACGCTTTCTCATCAAAATTCAACTTCTTTTTGGCCCAATAAGCTTTATGCCCAAGCTCAATGGGCAAATGACAAGGTTTACCATATACAAGCTTTATGTTTAAGTGTGTATTTGTGTGTTTAAGAGTTTATAAGAATGAGTAAAGGGTGAGTGGGCTTACCTTGGAAATTGTGTTCAAAATTTTACCCAAATCGGTCAAAAATCGGATTCCCAGACACATCGAGGATCCTAGGCGTGGAGGCTGCCGATCGCGCCATTCGGCAGCGCGTTCGCGTGGAATTACAAGCTGCCGAACTCCTTCGTGCCGCCTGCCGAACTCAATCGCGTGAGAGCTCGCGCGATCCTCTTGTTGCCGATCTAGTAAAGGTTCGCGCGATCCGAAGCAGGGGTCCTGTCGACCCCTAGTGTAGGTTCTGTCAATCTGAACCCTTACTCACCTTCTTCGAGTATTTTTTATTTTTTACCCTTTGTCTAGTACTTTTCCTACATAACTCCTCATAATACTCAAAATATATCAAGAATATCTACAATATGGATCCAATATGGTAGCAAATTTAAAGAATAACACTAACACACCCCCCAAACTTTTTCGGGTTGTAAATCCTAATAAAGTTTAGAAAAGTGATAAATGACAAATTTGCTATCACATACAACCATTTCAGCACAAATTCTCAACTCACAAACAAGTATTCATTAAGACTATATAAAAAATTCACTCCTCAACTCTTCCTAATCATATAAGCTCAAAATCAACATGCAATGATCATACTACAACGGCCAAATAATCTCATGCGTCCATTCCAATAAAAAATCAATAAAATCAAAACTAAAAAAAATAAAGGATACGGATGGGTTGCCTCCCATCTAGCGCTTGGATTTAACGTCCCCTAGCCGGACGACTCTTTCAAGCTCAAGTAACATCCAAATCGATAAGAGTTGAGTGACGTACATCACTCAATTTCCTCTTCCAAAACATACCTTTTTCACAGCTTTTTTTATCCCTTTCTCCTCATTCATCTTCTTTTTCTTCTTTTCAAAAGGACATTTTTCAAGTACTCCATTCTCAAGATTGTAAGTTATTGTTATCATTTTTGCAATTTCACCCTTAATCCTTGGGGAACTCGTTGAAGAATCATAAATTGAGAAAGTATTTCTCTCCTTATTCATCTTCAAGGTAACCTCTCCTTTTTTAATATTTATTAAAGCGTCAGAAGTCGCAAGTAAAGGCCTCCCAAGAATTAGAGGAGTAACTTTGTCTTCCTTTACATCTAGAATCACAAAGTCGACCGGATACAAGAACTTACCAATTTGGACCACTACATTTTCCACAATTCCTTTCGGCTGCACCTTTGAATTATCCGCCATAGTCCTTATATCCTTTAATCCCAGCCTTTTAGCTATGGATAAAGGCATAACGTTCACACTAGCACCAAGATCACATAATGCCTTCATAACCTTACTTCCTTCAATTGGCAATCCAAAGTAAAACAGCCCGGATCTTTCAATTTTTTTGGATGATGCTTCATAATGAGTTTGCTACTCTCTTGAGTGAGTTTTACAACTTCGGGCTCCTCTTTATTTTTCCTTGACACAAGATCCTTCAACAATCTTATATAGGTAGGAATTTGCTCAATTACCTCTTTAAAAGGCATATTTGCATATAACTTGGTAAACAAATCAAGAAATTTCTTTAATCTCTCATCAAGCATATTCTTCACTCCTTTTGAAATTTCCACACTATCCCTCTCTTCCACCAACCCTTCTTCCCCCAATCTTACCTCACCCCCTATTTTCTCTTTCCCTTTCTTTTTCACTCCTTTTTCCATCACCTTCTTTTCTACCCCCAAGCTTTCCTCACTATCTTTCACCAACTTCACAATATCCTCACAAAATGCTTCCTCCACAATCTCTTCATGAAACAATTTCAACGGGATATTCCCTACAACCTCCTTTGCAACCTCCACACATGAAATCGAATTACAATGCTCACGAGGATTGATCTCAGTTGTAGAAGGGAACTTCCCTTTATTCACTTGTGGGCTTACAGATGAAGCAATTTGTCCCATTTGGAAATCCAAGCTTTTGATTTGATTCCCTTGCGAAGTGTACAAATCATCAAACTTTTTATTCGTCTCCACATTCATCTTTCTAAACTCCACTCTCATATCATCCATGCTCTTCAAGATCAATGCCAAAGTATCTTCCACACTCCCTTTCCCTTCATTGTTAGGGGGCTTTGACCCCGGATCAATCCCGGCTGGCAATTAAATTGTCCCCTTAGGATTAGCATACGAAAAATTCTCGTGCCTTCTATTAGGATTGTAAGGAGAATTGTAAGAAGCATTCCCTTGATTCGGATATGGATTTCCTTGTTGTCTAAACGGTGGAGCAATGTATGGTGGCCTTTGATTGTTGTTATATTGAGGACGACACATATAATTCACTTCTTCTTGAATAGAAGTAGTAGGAGGAATACTCTCAACAACACTTACTTGCATAGGAGCTGGAGCTTGGTTTTGGTTTTGCCCTCCATAAACCAAATTCAACACATTTGACATTTTTTCCTCAAGAAGTGCAACTTGATCACCCGTTCCACTATTAGCTTCCCTTTGGAAAGCATCATTTGCAGCAATATTCTCAATAATCTCATTTACTTGACGAATGGTCTTCGTCCAAACTGAGCCTCCAACACAAGAATTCAAATAATTCTTGTCTCCTTCATGCAATCCAATTGTGAAAGTCAAGAGTATATCTTCATCCCTCAAACCATGTTGAGGACAAGCCAACAACAAGGTTTGGTACCTCTCCCATGCACTAGATATAGTTTCCCTCATTTTTTGCCAAAAATTCTTTATCTCTTCCCTTGCCTTCAACATCTTTGATGGAGGGTAGAATATCTTGAGAAATTGAGAGCTCAAATCCTCCCAAGTGGTTGCTTTAGGATTCATAGATCGAATCCATGCTTTCGCTCTCTTGGTCAAACTAAAGTTGAATAATCGGAGCTTCTTCTCACTATCCCACATTCCATTGTACTTTATCGTATCACAAATTTCCATGAAATTGTTGAGATGAGCGTTTGGATCTTCACGATCACTAGATCCTTCGAAAGAAGACTCTTTTAACAATTTCAAAAGATTTGAATTCAGCTCAAACTTTTCAGCATCAATAGGAGGTCTTTCTATTCCATCATATTGCTCATTAACTCTAGGCTCAAAATAGTCTCGCAGCAGTGGTTCATGGTTTTGAGGTAGGTTTACGATTTGTGGTCTTTGGTGATGAGGTGGTGGTGGATATGGATAGTATGGGTAATTGTGTTGTGGTGGTGGGTAATATGGTGTATTCATTTGGTAGTTAAGGTAATTGGGATATTGAGGTGGGTAGTATGGTTGATTAGGTGGTTGATAAGGTGGATAATGGTGTGGTATAAGTTGTGGCTGGAGCGGAACCTCTCTTTGAGCAAAATTCTCCTCTCCTTGATGTACTTGTGCTCGTACGGGTTCTTCTTCTCTTACTTCGTCTCGAGCTTCATTCATATTTTCCATTGTTGTTTCATTCAAACAAGCTTCTCTCCTTCTTCTCCGTAGGCTATTCTCAAGATCGGATTCTAAAGGTAGAAGATCTCCCCCTTGACTCCTAGTGTGCATACACCTACAAAGAATCAAGTACCAAAAACTTCTCACAAAAATAAAGCAAAAATCGAAAAAAAAGAACAAAATCTTACAAAACCAAACAAACAAGCCGTCTGCCCAGCAACGGCGCCAAAAACTTATTTGCCTATTCGGTGTCTACGTGCAAGTGTACACGATCGTTATAACGTTGCGGCAAGATTGACCAAGTTTTAATATATATTGAACCCAAAGGAGATGGGGATTTGTAAGGGAAGATTAATGTACTTAATTCGAAAACACAAAGCAAGTAGAGGGGATAAGGTATCAATCGTCTACAAGTGCGTCAATCTAGTAAACTACCTATCACCTTGATTCACAAAGTGAGCAAATGTGTGAGAGATGTGTTAGTGTACTATCCTATGTTTCGTGTGGTGAAGTTTCACTTACTCATGCATGAGGTATTGCACAATCAATGGGCAAGCCACTCAAACATGCAAAGGGTCTCCCTAAATGCACATAAGAGTCTCTAATTGTCTTTCTAATTCACTAAGGCAATTCTCATTATCTTAGGAATTTTAACAAACACCTAATATGCAATGGCGTAACACTATGCCAGAAAAGGGCTACGACAACGGGGAATCCCCGTTGTCGTAAGTGTTTTTCCACCGTTGTGGATCTACTCGTTGTGGTAGGTCCAGACTTTTGGCAACGGGTTTCTCACCGTTGTCTTAAGTATTTATGACAACGGTGAATACCCGTTGTCTTTACTATTTATTAACCGTTGTCTTAAGCATATGACAACAGATAACTACCATTGTGTTTACCTTTTATACCCGTTGTCTTAAGTATTTACAACAACGGGTTTAACCGTTGTTATAGAATTTTAAAACTGTTGTGGTAAATACCTACGATAACGCGTTTTGTCCGTAATGTTTACTTGTTATACCTGTTGTGTTAAGTATTTACGACAACGGTGTATAACCATTGTTATAGAGTTTTAAAACCGTTGTGGTAAATACCTACGACAACGCATTTTGTCCGTAATTTTTACTTTGTATACCCGTTGTCTTAAATTTTTATATACCCGTTGTCTTAAATATAATTCGTTGTCAAAACTATATTTTACACTTTTTTTATTTCTGTTGTTGTAGCTTATTAATATTATATATAGATATTTTTCATGCCATAAATTGAGAACCAATAGAAATGTAATCATCATAAAATATCTCCACGATTCAAAAACCACATTAATTCATACATAGTTTTCAAACCACAATCGACAAAACTTCCAATTTTAATAACATGTAGCTAATCTTCCAACTTCAACTTCAAATCTTCCAACTTCAACATGTTCAAAATAATAAAAAATCAATCGATCAACTTCGACTTCTGACCACTTCTAGTAAATTAGTTGTCCATATATTCAGAAACACAAATAGCCCATTCCTCCTGCACATCATCAATTTCTTTTCTAGAGTATTTCTTCTGTGGAAACTGTTAAAATACAAAATATAAAATGAGTAAAGCTTTTAATAAATGTCTAAGATATATCTTTCTATAGCTAGGCAGACAAGAGAAAGCAGAATCATAGATTGAACAGATTTTTAAATGTTCTCTTGTAAGACCAATCATACAAAAATCTAAAACTATCAGCTCCTTCATAGAAAGCACTTGTGACGTATATAAACATATACCACATAACTCAATAATTAGAAAAATTCTAAAGACCAAAACATAATAATATCATCAACACAAATTATTCTTACCACTAATTGCAACGAATTCGCTTCCACAACTCCATCAAACTCAATTATATCTTTCATGTAACGCAGCACAAAGTAACCACATTGCTCCCCGTCGGGCTGCTTAGGTGCCTAGGTTAGTAAAAAACTCGTTAAACACATTTTGATCATAATTATGAGAATACGAAATACATATAATTTTACATACCTTGATTATATTCCATGGATTATTTTTCTTTGTTCTCTTACTTGCGACACCCGCATTAAAGATTATTAAGGCCCTATAACAATATATTAACGAGAGATATCTTACAATTCACACTAAAATTATCATTTCATAAAAATCCATGTACGATATGTTTTATCCATACCATCACGAATCAAGTGTGCTCTTATGTGGTCTACAGAAGTCTTCTTGAAATTTCCACATTTCACACAAGTGCATGGTATTAGATTCGGATCAGCAACATTTTTTTTTGCGAATTCCAAGAATGATTCTACGCCGAACTCATACTCTTGTGATAACCTGTCCTTCCAAACCCATTCTTTATCCATTTCTGAAATCCCCTTATTTTGAAGCTACATCATGCCCAACAAATTATATATTTATATTGTTTCTTATGAAAGACTAAATTACGATAATAGATAGAGTAGACATACATTGACTTGATGGTAATGCTCATAAAATAAAAACTCAAAAAATATATATAGTTACTACAATTTATTATAATTGTGAAAGTAGAGTTGAGACAGAATAGTGTAAAAAGTAATGGCCATTTGTAAAATTAAGGACTTTAGAATATATACATGTGTCTGGTGTAAGCATAACACCTAGACTACAAGGCTTATAGTTTAAAGTAATAGGATGAAATCTACTTTTTCCCCTCCAAAAAATTCCCTTTTATTTTATTTTTTGTTATGTGTCTGCGTGCTTTATTGACTTCTACCAACAAAATTCATAAACCTCAAATATCTTTATAGTAAAATAAGAAAATGCACTTCCGTTGATTGTTTAAATTCAATTACGAAGTAGTGCCCACTAGCTACACATAGTAGATATGTTAGCTAGGATCAGTCAGTTTTCTACAACTATTGCAATTACCTAGGGTGAATTGAGTGTATAATTATATATTATTTATATATTAATTATTTCATCAGTATACATATATAGTCTAAGAACCCTTAGGGGACCACAAATGTATCATAAAAAGTTCAGAAATTTTATATATATATATTATAAGTCGTAGCTTTTAATAAATTTATAGCAACTAAAAAAATCTGGTCAAGAATCAGAATTGCTGGATTTGCACAGAGTCAAGAAGCTTACAATAGCTCGGTGAAAGAGTTATTTAGCAGTTTAGATATGAAGTTCTACTCACGGCTCACAACAGAGAATTCTTATCATCAATCAAAAATGGTGTAAAATCGCTCGTTTTGTAGGAGATACAGATGAAAACACTAACCATTTACGTGGTCAAGTCACCAAACAGTATATTAGCTGTCTTACTGGCAGTGTCACACAAGAAAATGCAATTTTTATACAATAACGTATACTAAGCTAATTTGGGATTCTATTACTACTGAATTGGGGTTTCTTATAGTAGTTAGCTGGAGAAATCACATCAAGTCTTTTGGGCCCAGTTTTAGGCACAGTTGCTAATGAACTAACAACAGTTGAAACAACTATATTGTGCATTAAGATATATCCAATTTCAATTTAGAAAGAAAGAGTAGGCTGAGAGAATCATCTAAAGCAGAAAGGCTAGTTTTCAAAATAAGAACATTGCAGGATCTTAATGAGGTGTTTGCAAGGAAGGGTCTAGTCAGAGGTCTACCAAATGAGGTGTTTGCATCTGAGCAGAAGTGTAATGCCTGTCAGAAAGGAAAGCAGACTAAAGCCTCATTCAAAGATGTGCAGAGTACTTCAACAATAAAAGCACTCCAGCTGCTTCATATGGACTTGTTTAGACCTGTCTCACCTCTTAGTTTCAGTGGAAGGAAGTACACACTGGTGATTGTTGATGACTATACAAGATTCACTTGGGTAGTGTTCTTGTTCAAGAAGAATGAGACTATGGTCAAGATGCTGGAGTTGTTCAAGAGGATTCAGAAGGAGCTGGACCTCAACATAGTCAGAATCAGAAGTGATAAAGGTACTGAGTTTCTTAACTCTGTTATTTCTGACTATTGCAGGGATAATGGTATTCAACATGAGACATCAGCTGCCAGAACACCTCAGCAGAATGGGTTAGCTAAGAGGAGAAACGGAACCCTCAAGGAGGCAGCAAGGACTATGTTAGCTGAATATCAGACTCCTCAAAGATTTTGGGCAGAAGCCATCAACACTGCCTGCTTCATCCAAAATAGGTGTCTACCAGTCAAGAGACATGGGAAGACTCCTTATGAAATGTACAAAGGTAAAACTCTTAACCTTTCCTCTGTCCATACTTTTGGGTGTAGGTGTTTCGTCCATGACAATGGAAAGGCTAAGTTAAAGACTTTGATGCTAAGGTTGCTGAAGGAATATTCTTAGGATATTCTGGGAGTAGCAAAGCCTACAGAGTCTTTAATAAAGTCTCTCTCTGTGTGGAGGAGACACCCCATGTTGTATTTGATGAATCTTTTCATGAGTACAACAAGGAGAAGCTAGCAGAAGAGGTGGATCAGCTGAATCTGTCAGAAAAGCCAGATCTGATTAAGGTAGTAGTACCAAGGATAGAATCAGATTCAGATTCAGACGATGAGCCCAAATCAGCTGATAAGCCATCATCAGCACCAGATGATGGCATCTTGACTCCTGACACTAACCAAGGGGAAATGTCAGACAAGACCCAAGAGGAGCAGACTATGGCACCTCAGAGGGGCAAGATGAGGCTGTCTGATTTCCCAGCTGAACAGATTCTAGGAGATCCAAGTGTGGGTGTTCAGACCAGAAGAAAGCTAAACTTGGGTGCTCAATTCAGCTGTTATGTGTCTCTGATAGAACCCAAGAATATCCTTGAAGCTCTTGAAGATCCAAACTAGATTGTAGCTATGCAAGAAGAGTTAAATCAGTTTGTAAGACAAGAAGTTTGGACTCTAGTGGAGAGGCCCAAACATCAGAAGGTCATATGTACTAAGTGGGTATTCAAGAACAAAAAGGATGAAAATGATGTAGTAGTTAGAAACAAGGCAAGGCTAGTAGCCCAGGGGTATGCACAGTCAGTGGGGATTGACTATGATGAGACATTTGCTCCTGTGGCAAGACTAGAAGCCATTAGATTGTTTCTGTCCAATGCTGTTTTCAAAGGGTTCAAAGTCTATCAGATGGATGTCAAGTCAGCTTTTCTGAATGGAATCCTGGCAGAAGAGGTTTATGTGGAACAGCCACCAGGATTTGAGATTGGGAACAAGGTTTATAGGTTGCAGAAAGCTTTATATGGACTAAAGCAGGCACCTAGAGCCTGGTATGATACTCTATCACAGTTCCTACTGGATAGTGGATTCAGTAAAGGAAAGATAGACAAAACCTTGTTTAGAAAGGAAGACGGAGATGATATCCTCTTAGTACAGATATATGTGGATGATATCATCTTTGGCTCCCCCAAACAAACAGATGTGTGATGAGTTCAGGTAAAGCAGATGACTTATTTCCTTGGACTGCAGGTAAAGCAGATGTCCAATGGAACGTTCATTAGCCAAGCTAAGTATGCCAAGAATTTGATAGAAAAGTTTGGAATCAGTAGCAGCAGAGAAGCTAAGATTCCAATGATGGCAAACTTTAGCATGGATCCAGATGAGGCTGGTGAGAAAGTAGATCAGACACAATATAGGGGACTTATTGGTTCTCTGCTGTATCTCACTGCTAGCAGACCTGATATCAGCTTTGCAGTAGGGGTGTGTGCAAGGTTTCAGGCAAATCCTAAGAAATCTCATCTGGAAGCAGCAAAAAAGATTGTAAAGTATTTGAAGGGTACTTACAATCTAGGCCTCTGGTACCCAGCTGATGACAATTTTCAGCTGAGTGGGTATTTAGATTCTGACTATGGAGGGTGCAAGATTGATAGGAAATCAACTTCTGGCACATGTCAGTTTCTGGGAAGTAAGCTGATATCTTGGTTCTCTAAGAAACAGACTTCAATAGCTATTTCCACAACAGAGGCAGAGTACATGGCTGCTGGTAATTGCTCTTATCAGCTAATTTTGCCACGTCAGCATCTCGATAAGTATTTCTATGATCTTTATGTCGGTTTTTAAAATTTTATTTTATCTATCAAATCTTTTCAAAAAATTAATAAATCCTTAATTTCTAAAATTATTTTAGAAAATTGGCAATCAAATCTTTTCGTTTACGAAAAATCGGGGATTTATTACCTTTTTCAAAATAAGGTGTCAGTTGTAATTAATTTAACACCGCCTAAATCTTCTCAAAAAGCGCTTTCATTATTACCTTTTAAAAAAAAAAGGGAATCTTTTGAGGCGGTCAAAACCTTTCGAAATCCTGACACCCACGCATCACCTCCAAAATTCTCAAAGGTCATTTATTCTGGACCTTTGGTTTGTGTGATGCAAGATACAAATCTACGATCAAAATTGATTTGTTCTAATTTTGGAAAAACTGCTCATATTCTTCGAATACTATAAAAACCCATTTAACTTATTTCTGAAAAACCTTTCTACTTCGACTTCCTTCTACCTTTCTCCTGCATATTATTCTCTGCATCTCTAATCTGTGTGTTGAAGCTATGGCGTCCAAGACAATGTAAAAATTGTTCAAAGAAAAGATGTATGCGGAGATGTGTGTCGATTTCGACACGACTAGGGTTCCTGAAATTAGAGAAATCCTAAACCTTCTCCAACATCAAAATCTCCGAACCTTGATCTCCATGACCCCCCCGACCATAAAACCCTAAATTTCTATGCCTTCCAATTCCTTCTTAGGGCCCAGTTCTGCACAGACTCCATCGGCTCCTTGGTTGATGAAGTAGCTATTGTTATCTCCAAGGATGCTATCGCTGATATCTTTGGCCTATCCTCCACTGGTGTCCAACCTCAGAAATATAAAGAAGCCAACTATCTGGAAACCTTTCAGTTAATGGCCAGGATGAGTTTCAGGGACACCACCACGAACCTGAAGAAATCCTTGCTGAGAAGGCGGTTTCGGTTCCTGATGGATGTGGTGACCAAGGTCATCTTGGAGGAATAGGGGAGTTTGGACGCCATTACCAAACTCCGCCTGAGTGTGGCCCGCACCATTCTCGATGGGGTGCAAGCAGACTGGGTG
Source organism: Prunella vulgaris (assembly GCA_026898435.1). Classification (NCBI taxonomy): domain Eukaryota; kingdom Viridiplantae; phylum Streptophyta; class Magnoliopsida; order Lamiales; family Lamiaceae; genus Prunella; species Prunella vulgaris. The sequence goes on along the minus strand of JAPKLY010000083.1, from coordinate 1,074,141 downwards.
GGTCTGCTATTGTTCCGCCTGGAACAGGAGTCCAAGAGGTGCTTGGTGAAGGAGGTGAATGGGGAACAGGTTTACAGCTTCAAATCCAAGTGTTCCATGGCCACCAAGATCACTATTCTTCTGAATCATCTGCTGCCCAGCATGAGTGGGATGAGGAATGGGTTGTGGAGTACAACCACACTAAATTCCTAAGGGGAAGTAACCTGGACGTGATTGGGCCAGCTGATTCAGATTCCTTGGCTGATCCTATGGTTGCTGCCCTGGGCTCTTCTGCTGGTCCAGGAAAGAAGCAGATGAGAAAGGCTTCAAAGCCTGCTGGAGGTGGTAAAAAGAAGAAATCTAAGAGAGAAACCACTCCAGTTCAAAGGAAGCTCTCTTTTGAGTCAGATGAAGAAGAGGATACTGTTGTGCTGAGCAGATTAAAGAAGAAGCAGTCTTCAGCAGAGAGGGCTACTCTGCTGGTTGACGAATCCTCTGAAGAAGAAGAGCAGGCTGTTGAGGAATCAGCTGAGAAGGGAGAATCAGATGAGGATTCTGAGTCTGGCTCTGATGGAGAGGAAGAAGAGTCAGAGGAGAGGGAATCAGCTGAGCCCTCAGTTGCTGAGACTGAAGTGCTACATTCCTCTGGAGATGCTCCATCAGCAGAGACGCCTTTAGCTGCATCACCCATCAGGTCAGCTTCACCTACTCCCCTATCTGATCCTTCTCTACATTCCACCACCCCAGCTGATCCCACACCTTCACAAATCCCAATCGGCAATGAACCAGAGGAGATAGCTACCTCTGGTGAGCCTTCAGCTACTCCCACACCCTCTCACCCCCAACCCATCAACCTTGATGACCCCAACTCCCCCTAAGAAATGGCCCAACAAGCTTGCCTATCTCACCACCATTCAAAGGGGCCTCTTGAACTAGGGATGATTATATCTGCCCTAGCCCACATTTCCCTTTACATCCCTGAACTCAACCCTTACCCAGCCTACCAAGACATCCTTGCTGATGGCCTAGCCTGGGCACAAGCAAGAGAAGGGCCAGTCACATTCTTTCTGGCCCTAATTAAGGAGATGGGAGAAGCAGCATTCACTGAATGGGAGGAAATTTTGATGGAGGCCTTGGAGGTTAAGGCTCCATCCCAGCTGACATCCCCTGAAGGGCTGAGGAAGGTGGCTAGAGCTCTGTTGCTCAAAGATGGAGTGGCACTGGACTGCCCTGAAACAGCAGAGACTGAATTTATTCCTCCAGCAGCAAACTTTGAGATCTCCCCTACTGATCAGGTAACTCCTGCCCTTTTGGATCAATTAAAAGGCTATTTTGATGACCACATCAGGGAGGTCAAAGCTACTCTTCTGGCTACCAAGTCTGCTGCCCCCTCTATGATTGAAACTCATGTTCATCAAGTCCTGCTGGACCATCGCAACAAGCTGAAGGAAGCTATGGAGGACAGCTTGTATGCTACCCGGATTGAATTCTTCAATACTCTCCAGAACTTCAAGGCAACTGCCAGGGCTTTCAATGATGATGCATCTGCCTCACTTGCTGCTGAGTCTGAGAGATTCAGATTGGTCTCCGAAAGGTTGGAAGGACAAATTGCTGAGTGCAAACACGGTCAGGAGGACCTTAAAGCTGTTGTGGACAACCTTCCTACTTCTCTACCCTCTGTTGCAGTAATTGATGATATCAAAAAGGGGGAAGAGAAGAACTCAGCTGCTATTGCTGCCTTGCAAGCTGAGATGGCCTCTCTGAGAGCTCTTCTGGTGGATAATCAAGGGGTTCTATCTGCTAGGATAGAAAATGTTGAAGAATACATCAACACCAGAAAGATGGCTGCTCAGAAGACTCAGGAATTGAGAGATCAGAAATTGGCTGAGACATTGCAGAAGCAAGAAGTTGTTGCTGAAGAAAGGGAAAAGAAGAAAAGAATTATGAATGCTGAATTGGACGAAAAGCTGGCTAAGGAGTTGCAGCTAGCTGAGAAAGAAACCCCTGAGGAAAGGAGGAAGAGGCAAGAGAGGGAGATGAATGATGAGCTTGAAAGGAGATTTCAGAGGAAGCTGAAGAAGAAGGGGAAAGCAGTAGCTCAAGGCAGCAGGACTAGGAGTGGAAAGTTCTTCAGAGATCCAAATGAGCCTCTAGTTGATGGACCAATTGATATGTTCTTCAATCAATTATCTGATGAGCTAGTGGATCTCTGGAAAACTATAAAAGCCAAAACCATGATCCACTTCTATGTTCTCCGAAAAGAAGATACCAGAGGAGAGAGAGAGAAAAATGCTGAGTTCAGAGACTGGTTGAAGGAACCTTTTCCTAAGTTCTTCAGAGCTATCACAGAAGAGATGCTTAAGGTAGAGGTTCAGCTAGAGTTGCCGGAGATTGAGTATCTTCCTACTCCAACTGATGTGAGTGGAAAGATAGATTGGGTGGAAATCAGGAAACATTGGCTGCAGATCACTCAACTCTTCCATCAACTTTCTGACAACTCCCTGCCAGCTTTGAAGGAGATAGAGAAGAGATTTCTAGACTGGTTGCAAGTTCCGCTCAGCAGCAGAAGACCTCTCCTCATGTAATAGTCCAGCTGAGTCAGCTGATGATTAGGTATCTTTATTTCTAATTGTTCTTTCTCTTTTGATTATTAATAAAGCTTTATGATTCCAGACAACTACTTATTGTCAGCTGCATTTTGATTCTGTCTAAAAGATCTTACTTAAAGATCTTCTTTTCTGTCCTATGTTGATCTTGATTGTAATTGAATATGCTTATCTGTTGAGATCAGCTGAGTTGGTTTTCATATCATCAAAAAGGGGGAACTTGTTATGATATCTATGTTAGATGTTTTGATGATATAATAAACCAATCAGCTTGTAATAGGACCAGCTGAACATGTTAGTCAGCTTATGAGTAGTTAGGATTAGATAGGTTCAAGTGAGGGGGAATCTACCTTGCTGCCTAGAAGATCTGAAGCTATCATAGAAGAGAAGACCAGCTGAGACCTTGTGGACTTAGCCAATTTTAGAAGACAGAAGATTTAAGCAGCTGACACCGGAGCATCGAGAGCAGATCATCAGAGAAGTTTACATCAGCTGATAGCTGAAGAGCAGATCAGCTGATATCAGGAGATTAGCTGATTAGCTGAGAACACGTTGCAGACAAGACAAGGACTATGGATAAAAGACTTATTCAGACAAAGTCAAGAAGACCAGCTGAGGTGCACTCCAGCAGACTTGCACATCAGCTAAGGTCCAAGTATCAGCAGACTGATACACAAGCTGAGGAGACGGATCAGCTGAGGTTTTGTGCTCGGCCCAGATTCTTCGGAATCAATTTTAAGGGTTAACTTGCAACATAAAAGGAAGATTCCCAGAATAGAAGATCAATCAATCAAGGGGACAAACTTGTTTGATTGAAGATCGTGAAGATTGATGGGAATCACGAAGGAAATTCAATCAATCACATTGATTGATTGAATACGAGATTATAGGATCTCAGATTTCTAGTCCATCCCAACGGCTAGTTATTTGATCCTATAAATTAGAGTAATAGTGATAATTCATGATCGGATTTACACGCACATTAAGTTAGCCGATACTCTGTCAGATTTGTCACTTACGCTAAAAAACACCATTCATACTTATCCTTTGTAAAAGCTTTGTAGAAGCTGTGAGAAGTCAATTGCGCTTGTAGCATTGACAAGTTGTAAGAGAGTAGTACTTTCAAACTGTGTAAGTAAGTGAGTAAGTGAGTTAGTGGAGAGCCCCTCAAGTCCAAGTTGGATTGAGGAGAGTGGATGTAGGACAGTTGGTCCGAACCACTATAAATCCCCTGTGTCTCTTCGTATTTCTTTCTGTTCTTATTTGTGCACATCACCTAAAAACCGATTTTCATTAAAAATGTTTCCGCACTATACACAGCGCACTACTTTCAAAATTCAGACTACCTCAAGTAGTCTGCTGATTTTCTGAATAAACCGGTAAAATTGAAAAAGGTTTTTGAATCCTTACTAGTCTATTCAACCCCCCCTTCTAGACTTGTTCAAGTGTATTCTACCCTAAAACCTGCCTTTGGGACCAACAAAAATTCTAAGTGTCCCCCTTGGAAATCTGAGATGAAAGTATATATAGTACCCTTGGATTATTGACTAAGATGCCCTTCATTAAAACATGCAAAAATACGAAAATAGCCCTGAAATTTTGGAATTCCGAAACTGGTGTCGACCGTGAACTGGAAGGCTGCCGATCGTGATCGGCAGTGAGTTCGCGCGCTTCGTCCAACTGCCGAACCACAACTGCCCTCCTGTCGATCGAGATCGCGCGCTGTTGTCTGCCGATCCAAAACAAATCCACGCAATCCGTGTTGACGTGCTGCCGGTCCAAGGCGATGTCCTGCCGATACCACTCCTTAGCTCGGGTCATGCTCGTCTCTCCTCGTTTTCGTCATATCTTGAGTTCTAGGACTCCGATTGACTCGATTCTTCTTTCGTTGTGACTCTCTCTTCAAGCTCTTTGACATGGAACATTAATTTCTTCATTTGGCCAAACTACAGATTTCCGGACTTTTCTCGATCTTGCTCTTTTCTTCCCCATTTTGCTCGTTTTTATCTATAAACACAACTTTCTAGCCAAAAAGGGTTAATAGCACAATTTATACCATATTAAGGTCAAACATGAACATAAGCACACCAAAAGCATATAGAAATGAATACAAAAACATGAAATTATGACCCTAATCACCCACACTATGATAAATCACATGCACCAACTAAGATAAGAGTACACACTACCCCATATGAAGCAAATCAAAATAAATAACAATATCTAAACTACAAAGCAAACCTAATAAGCAAGAAACTTTAGGATGGGTTGTTTTCCATCTAGCGCTTGGATTTAACGTCCCCTAGCCGGACGACACCAATGTTAGCTAAATGGCCAAGGATATTTATCCTTCTTGCCATCAAACATCAATCTCATTGCATCATCACTAAGGAAACATATAGGATTTCTACCCCAAACACCTACTTTTCTTTTCAATTTGAATTTGTAAGAACAAGTATAATTTTACTCTTTTCTTCTCAAAATAATACCATTCTACCCCTATCTTCTACTATAAAAAATGTTCAAGAGGATTCTCAATTCAATCTTATAATCCACCAACTCAAGAGGTAAGACAAATTCATAATAAACAACATTATTAATTAAAGCACTAGTAGAAGAGTCTAAGGGTTTAGAAATGCTAATTTCCCCTTGATGCTCATCTTCCACTCCATCTTGTTGTTCTTCTCCATTTATGCTCATGTCCCATAATGGACATTATCCACCTCTTCTTGCTTATTCCTCATTTCTTTCACCTCATTTTCCTCCTCTTCTTGATTCCTATAAATGCATACACAAAAAGTGTCATACCCCATATCAATATAGAATGGAATAATATCATAATCAATGTAATTGTAAAAATTATTAGTAAATCTATTAAGATAGGAGGTATCTTGAACATGAATAAACTTGATCTCTTCATAATCATCTTCATCTTCTTTGATCTCACTTAGGATTTCTCGATTACTACCATCAATATCAACAACAAGATGATCCCTATCAAAATCAAAGTGATCAATTAGATCATTGTACTCGTCATGCTCATCCTCATCTTCATCATCCTCTTCACTCTCATAAGTTTCTTCTTTATCCTCTTCCTTTTCAAACTCTTCTCTTTTCTCTTCTTGTCTATCCTTCTCTTCTTCTTGATCCCTAATCAATGTAGCATGAGGAAAATTATATGCAATATCATCATTAATAATAGGAATCTCATAGTCAATATAAGCATGAGAGGGACCAAAAGAAATTTTAGCATTGATAAATTCTCGAATAGAAAGAGATTTAATCTTCTCATGATGAACATCATCTTCATCTTCCACATGCCCCTCTTCTTCATCATCTAAAGTACCCCTATCTTTCTCCTCACAAGTCTCATTGGCTTGGGTGTCCAATTAGTCCAAATAGAGCCCTAACTTCTCAATTTGCAACTTACAAGCCCAATATTCCATTTGGAACTCCAAGACCGTGATTTGGTCACCTTGAGTTTTAGAAATTTTATCAAACTTCTTATTTATCTCCTCAAAGCGCCTTTAATCCTCTTTTTTAATTTCTTCGAGTTGATTGAGGATGTAAACTAAAGTATCATTAATATGGCTTGAAGGAGCTTCTTCATGATTGAAAGGCATAGAAGAGGGTAAAGTATAGGAATATGGATCTTCATAGGAGTAGGAATCTTGATATGTGTATGAGTTAGGAGGATAAGAAACTTCTTGTGGAGGTGGTGGTTGATATGGGTGAATTTGATATGTATAGGAACTAGGAGGATATGTGTCTTCTGGAGAATACGAGTAGTGGTTGTATTCGCCCATCTCAATCGAGTTCACTCCTACAAAAACAAGCAAGTATCAACACTCACCAAGAATGATTAAAAACAAACAAAGAAAGAAAAATAAGAAAAAAAATGTAAACAAACATCACAAGCTTGATAACGAGATCGTTTCCCTGGCAACAGCGCCAAAAACTTGTTCTGACATTGCCGGGGTTCAAGGATGCTCAAGTAAACAAACAATACAAACCAACAACATTCAAAGACATTCAAGTAAACAAACAAATACTAGCTTAACAAAGAGATAGTTTCCCCGGTAATGGCGCCAAAAACTTGTTTGCCAAAATTGTGTCTCACGCAAGTGTATGTGGTCGTAGTAGACGTGGCAAGGTAACCAAGTTAAAATATCGAATACAGGGAAACGATGCGATATCAAGCAAGTATTGAGTGTTCACAAAGGTGGATAGCTAGGAAAGCAAGAAAACGATCATATTTTCTATCTACTTCACAAAGCAAAGTAAAAGCTAACTATCACCTCAAATAAGTGAGCAAGGGTGGTGTGTACATGGAAGTAATCCTACTATGGTTACTCTATTCTCCTATCCATCCTAGCATGCAAAAAATTTCTTGGTGTCTTAATCAAGCCAACTAGTGTCTAGATATCTCTAATAACACAAGCTTAAAGGCTATATTGGGTGTCTAGATCTCTCTACAACTCCCAACACTTGGTATGCATAAAGTTCTTGTAGCTCAATTCTCATTTCATTGCTAACCATATAAGCCATACATTCCAATTAAACATCTCAAGCATTCATACAAATCATAATAAGAGGATTAACACATCAAGATCACTAATTCATGCATAGGATTAACAAGAACTAGATTCAACATAATATTCATACTACCATGCAACAAGGATATTAGCCCATGGCTAATTGATCAAACAAAACAACAATTAACAATCTAATCATCATGATTATTAACTAAAACAAGAGAATTAAAGGAAATTTTACCATATGTGTAGAAATTGAATACAATCAACAAACCTCCAAATTGTTAACTCTTGATCCAAAGCTTGAAAACATAAATCGAACTATAGAATCGAAGCTAGTAACGAGACTTAGCTAATGGAACGAACAGATTAAAGATCCAATGGTTGGATCAAAAGTTATGAAAGAAAGAAGATTGGATTTAACAAAGAACCCACTAAGTAACTACCTAATTCTCTCTCTAAACTAATCTAAGAACTTGGAATTATGAAGATCCTTTGAAATCTGATCCTTGAGGTATTTATAGTGCCCACAATGTTTAGTCCAAAGTGCCCTTCATTAAAACACGCAAAAAGATGAAAACGCCCCTAAAAATCCAGATTTTGCAAATTGAGCGACCTTACCATTGTGGACGCGCGATCCAGATCGCGCGCGCGTGCGTGCGCCCTCGTAGTCGCGCGTTCCAGAGATTCGTCGCGCGGTCTCTAGGTGCTGGTGACGCGGTCCCGTACTTGTGGGCGCGCGGTCCCGACTGGCCTCGTTCGGTCGATCCTCAACTTCCTCGTTTTTTTTATATCTTGAGTTCTAGAGCTCCGATTGACTCAATTCTTTTCCGTTGTGACCCTCTTTTTGAGCTCTTTAACATGGTATATCATTTGCTTCCGTTGGATCAACTCATAAATTCTGGATTTTTACGAACTTGCTCGTCTTTTGTAGTTTTGCTCGTTTTCACTAAAAAACACAACTGTCTAGCCAAAAAGGGTTAAATGCACAAAATATAGAATTTTAGGGTCAAATATGAATATAAGCACATCAAAGGCATATAGAAATGGATGCAAAAAGATGCAATTATGATCCTAATCACTTGAAAATTGAGATGAACTTTGGAGAGCTTTTAGATTTTCAGATGAGCTTGATAGTTTCCCGTATTTAGCTTCTTCTTCAACTGCTGTTTTTATAGACTTAATTTGAAAGACTATCCATTTGAGAGATAGTTTCAAATTAAGCTATTTTGTTAGCCCAACGTTCTTCAAAATCTTTCTCAGATTTTGGAATGGTCAAATATGTCAAATGTTGTAGTCCAACGATCTTCAAGATCTTCTTCAGATTTTGGATAATCAACTCTTAAGCATTAATGGTTGAAAGCTCATTAAATGCCTGCTTAGAGTTAATGCAGCCGCCTTTAAAAACTGTGTCATCCTAGGTTGTTGATTGCTTCTGAACTTGGTACTGACAGGTCAGTCTTTTGTGTCAGGTCTGTACATAGGTAGCAGCTCCTCATTGGTGTGACTTAATTGTTCTTCAGTCCAGTCAAACGGTTACATTGAAGTCTTTTGTCTTTTCATCAGGTGACTTAGAACATTCCATTTGTTGCATTTAACACTTCATTTAAGTGTTGCAACTTCTCTCACTTAATACTGAAGTGTATTAAATGCATCAGTCTTGTCCTTTAGGTGAGTTTATCAGGTCACTTGTACTTAGTCTCCTTGGGTACCTTTCTTCAGATATGGGTGTATTTCCTAATTCTACATCAGGCTAGTCTGACCTTCAACAGGCTAGTTCTATCTTAAGGTAGCCTGATTTTTATTACTTATTTTTCTAACTTTTTTACATAGCCTCCTAACAGTTAGGCTATTTTCTAAGCTTTAAAACTCTTTATCCTATCAGGGGAGTCTTTGGGATTATATCAAATTATTTTATTAATAATTTCCCAATAATTTCCCCCTTTTTGATAAGAACAAAGACTCAACTGACTTGACTACTTATCAGTGGATTTGTACTTAGAAAACTTTGACATTGAAAATTCCCCCTAAATGTCTACCTGCATGTTAGTTAGACAGTTCAAATAAAGACAATGCAATGGTCTAACAGATAATGAGATATTATTTTGGGCTCAAAAGTGATGGATATTTTCATTAACTCAAAAGTTGATTATAGTTTACATAGTTCCATACTGTAATAAAAAATAGCATTATCCTGCCCAAACAAAAACAAAAGATAATAAGAGTTAACATCTTCTTCTTCTTCTGACTTCCCTTCTTCAGTCCACTTCTTCACAGGCTACCAAAAGTTGGTTCCAATCCATACTGACTGAACACCCTTTTCTTCAGCTCCATTTCTTCTGCATGATTTCCATACTGTGACCCTTCAACCCAAGTTGTTCACAAATCAGCAGCCACTCTCCCAAGATCTCCTGCATCTTGACCTCCCCACTTGCATCCATTAGGGACATAAAGAGAATGGGATCAGGAGCTTTAAAGGGCTCTCCACCACAGTGCTCATCCCAAGCATTCAGAATCTTGGGGTAGAGGACAGGCCAATTCTCCACCATCTTCTGATGGAACACCTCATCAGATTCGACTCCTGCAAACTCCCCTGTTACATAGTAAGAGTAAACAAACTCCCTTTTTACCTCTTCCCATTGATCATTGATGTCCTTGGGGATCCAATAGTCTAGGTGGGGAAATTTAGCAACTGGTTCACTCGCCTGAGCTTGTCTTCTTCTGACTTTCATTCTCCAGTAAGAGTTGCTTGGCCTTTTGGGTGGTGGGGATTTTAACTGTCCACTTTCAATCAGCCTTCTCTTCTCTTCTGCTTTCTGGCGATTGTGTTCATCCAGAGACTGGCCTGACTTTACTGCCTGAGCCAAAGGGCTCAGGGTGGGCTTGAACAGTTCCTCTGTGGATTGCACCTTTTTAGGCTGGCTTAGTGCAAGTTGGGCTAATAGAAGAGGGTTTTCCACAGCCAACTCTCTTACTTCCTCTTCCTCCTCCTGAGTCACCATTACTCTTCTCCTCTTAGTGGCTTGAGTGTCAGATACACTCCCACTCCTCTGTCTATTTTCCCTTATAATATGTTCCTTGGTTTTTGACAGCCTGATCTCTCTTCCTGCATCAGCAACTCCTTTTCTTTTCTCATTAGAAGTGGTCTGCTCCCCTTCTTTGACAAGAATATCAATCTCCTCTCTGACATCTGCAACAAATTTTTCAGGATCAGGCCCCTTGCCAACTGATGGGCCTCCCAGTGGCCTGTCCTGTCTTCCTTCATTTCTCTCCCCCTTCTTGCTAACTCTTCCTTCAAGGCATTCTCCCTCCTTATGAAGTATTCATGCATTCGATCCATCAGGCCACCTGCCATAGCAGTGATGGTAGCATGAATCATCCTTTCGCTTTCGTCATTATTCTCTTGCCTGACTGTCACAATAGCCTGTGCATGAGACCGCCTTTCTTGCTCTACACTAGCCTTCAATTCATTGATTTCTTTGGAGAGATGCATCTCCATCTGATCCACATTGCTTGACAGGTTAGTGATCAGAGTCAGGTTAGAGTCTTGTACCTGATCAAGGTGCTCATCTAGCAAATCAGTTTCAATGGACTGTTCTTCCATCATCACTTCAATGTTCTCAACTTTCCCTGTGAGACTTGCAAGTACTTTTCCTTCATACTTGGGTTCAATAGCAGCCTGAACAACATTCTGGATTACTCCTTCCATTTGAGTAATTGGGGTTTCAACAGGGGAGGGCAAAACCTCTTTCTGAGTCCCCTGTGACTCAGGTTGATTTGCAATATCTTGACCTTCAGTGCTCTGACTCCCAGTTCCATGAGAAGTCCCCTGACCGGCATCAGCCTGACACTCTGCAGTTGGGTTGGCTCCTTCATTTCCTCCTTCCTTGTCCTGATCCTTAGGTGACTTTTTCATAGGCCCTTCGATCATCCTGACCTTATTCAGTTTCTTGGCAACCAGTTTGTTAAACTCCCACTCAGCCAACAGCAGGCTAGTTTTCATCACTTGTGCAAATTCAAGGACTTCTCGTTCCTCCTGTCTCCAATAAGCTTCTCCTTTCCCCTTCACTGCCTCCAACAACTCATAAATATAGCCATCTTTCAACTTGACAAGTAGCCTGACCTTCTCAAACTTTTCCTTGAGGGTAGGATGGGAGTTCAAGATAGGGTATAGCTATTCTATTTCATAGCTGGCCTCCTCCTTCAGATAGTCCAAGTAAGTGTACTGGACTTCCTCCTCTTCCTCCACTTCAAACACTGGCAAGATATTAGTGCCCTTTGTGATAGGCTATTTTGATTTGGCTTCACTTTCAGGCTGTTGAGAGCCTTAAGTGGGGTTTTTATAAGTTTTGGGTTCAGGGAATGTAGCTTTGGCTTCCTCTTTGGACTTTTGAGAGTCCTTAGAGACTTCTTTCCCTTTATCTCTTCCTTCTGACTCAGTTTCCTCTTCATCACTCTCCTCTGTGCTTTCTTCCTCCTCCTCACCCTCATGTCCTTCTTCAATACCATTCAGGGCAGTAGAGGCAAGGAGATGAATGGGGGATTTCATTCTTTCCTCTTCCTCCTCAGTGGACTTTTCAGCAAAGGAGTGGGTGGTGGAGGTCTCAGAGCTGCTACTCATTGCTTTGCTTCCAACAAACGCCTTATTAACCAACTTTCTTTTCTTCTTTTCCAGTTCTTCTTCCTTGTTAGACTTCATCTTCTCACTAGGTTTCAGGGCCCTTTTGTTTGGATCAAGAGGTGGACTGTGTTCAGTGGTGTCAGTGGAGGGAGTTGTTCTCTTCCTTGACTCAGGGCCTTCCACCTTCATCTTTTCCAGTAATTTATCAGAGTTGAACAAGATTTTTGCCTTGTTCCAGGGCCTAGCATCAGGGAATGAGTATTTGAGGTTGAGCTTTTCCAATATTAAACATACTTTTGTGGTATAGCACAATTTGTGCTCTACCACCAACCTTCTTTTCACCTCCTTCAGTTTGTTCCTCTCCTCCCTTAGATTGGATATGAAGAATCCATGTCAGTTGAACCTTGTTCTTTCAGTGGTGCGAACTATTGCAGTCATCAACCTTAGCTTTATCTTCCTGACTTGTTCAATGCTTCCTTAGTTGGCCAAAATGCATTTCCCAACAATCTCAGCCAATACTTCATATTCTGGCTTCAACAACTTCTTGTTGAGATTAGGCACATACTACTCCTTCTTCTTGGTGATGGTATCCAAGAACTCCTGCTCCTGGCCAACCATGTAGGTGCTAGGGTCCAAGCCCTCACTTTGAAGCCCTAGGAAGTCATGAAGATCCTCCTGCTTCAGCACAAACATGTGCCTCTTCATCAATGGGCCTATAATGACTTGGCCCTTCTTGTCCTTCCTTGTGTCATTCTTCTCCATCATCACAGCAGACCTGATGGAAGTGATACTCTTTTCCATTTTTACAAAGAACTCCAACACCTGTCTATCATAGCATTTTTTAGGACCAATAGACAGAAACTTCCTAAGTCCAGCATTTTTGACATATTGAAAGGCTTTTCTAACATGGTGAAGGTTTGGATCATTTAGGGCTTTTTGGTTGTGGAAGCGGACGATGGGTTCATACCAAAAGTTCTTGCTGTTGGAAAGCTCTTTGAAGTCAACGTATGGTGGAGACATTTTGAAATGGGATGTAAGAACACAAGGGTTGAGGGTTATAAGGTTTGGAAGTTGAGAGAAATGTAGAATCATGGGTAAAACTGCTAAGGGTGGAAGTTATTTATATGAGTAATCATGGGTGGAGATTTAATCTGAGGTGAGATGATCTATGGTAGAGATGGAAGTAATAATTTGGGAGATAAAGTGTTTTATCTTCCCAAGTGTTTTGTAATTATTACCAAGAATGGAAAGTGGGTTGAGATTAGATCAAGGGTTAGGATTTAAAAGGATGACGGTTAAAAATGGGGCTTTTCATGAGGAAACTCTTCTCAAATACACCTCCTGAGATTTTACTGCACACTTACTATCTGTTGGTCCTGAAACGAGTATAATCAGTGTATGGGGGGAATACACTGATGTTAGATTTTTCTGAAAGACTCAGAAAAATGCTCTAACATGCTCAGTCAGGATTTCCTGAATTACTCAGTATGCTGAATGTTCACAGGGGCAGCAGGGACT
>JAPKLY010000083.1:1004001-1060872 GCA_026898435.1 Prunella vulgaris | reverse complement strand
CAAACCTACTGACCGCTCGGAAGCTAGTCAGTTGGACTACTATCTCAATGAGCTAGAGTACGTGCGGAAAGTGAGCCCTTAGTTTCTACTCGTTTTAGTTTCTGAAAATGTTTTCTCTGAGTTTGCTTAGTAAACTGGTGGTTAAGGCTGAGTGCACAGTATTAAGATTCAGGTTGATTGATTCAGTCCTGAATATAAAATCAATGCAGAATGTTCAGTTTAGTATGATGACAATTATGATCCTGAACAAGAATGTAAATAAGCACACAAAGGTCTTTTTAACGTGGTTCGGAGATAGCCAACTCCTACATCCACGACCTGATTTAACAGGAATCTACCCTCAAAACCATGAGGATAGGTACTTGGGTTTTACGTGCCAAGGGACACGGATAGCCAACTTCCTCTCTTAGGAACTGACCCCTGGGCGTTTTACAAGTCCCAGTCCTTCTAACCAACCAATCTCACACCCTGAGTGGTTTGGTATTCTTGGTTTCCAACTAAAATAGCTCTAGCAATACAAAACAATGCTAAATATTAGAGCTATCGATCTAAGCAAATACAGAGTGAATCCTACTACAATACTGATAGCTCATAGTGAATCCTACTACAAATACAGAGTGAATCCTACTACTATTAATTCAGGATCAAGTAACCATAACTCCACTGATAGCTCATGTAACCTAGCTTCAGCCAAAGGTTTTGTGAGTATGTTAGCCCTTTGTTTGTCAGTGTGGATTTTCACAAGACAAACATCTTTCTTCTCCACATGATCTCTGATGAAGTGATGCCTTATATCCACATGTATTCATCTTGTGTGAAGTAAAGGGTTCTGTGATATTGCAATTGCACTGTTGTTATCAAAGAAGATGGGTACTTCGTTGGCCTGGATGTTGTAGTCAGTTAGTTGCTGCCTTATCCATAAGATTTGAGCACAACAACTACTTGTTGCCATATATTCAGCTTCAGTAGTGCTTGTTGCTACTAAGCTTTGCTTCTTTGAAAACCATGAAATCAGTTTATTTCCAAGGAACTGACAGGTTCGTGTGGTTGATTTCCTGTGAATTTTGCATCCTCCATAGTTAGCATCTGAGTAGCCTGTTAGTTCAAAGTTATCATCAAAGGGGTACCAAAGTCCCATATTGACAGTACGCTTGAGATATCTTAGAATTTTGTTTGTGGCTTCCAGGTGACTTTTCTTAGGACTGACCTGATATCTTGCACAGATCCCTACTGCATAAGTGATGCCAGTCCTACTTGCTGTGAGGTATAGAAGAGATTCAATGATTCCTGTATAAGTAGTCTGATCTATAGCTTCTCCTTCTTCATCAGGTTCAAGTTTTGTGTTGGTATTCATAGGTACCCTGACCACCTTGCTTGAGCTGCAACCAAACTTTTGTATCAGCTCCCTTGTGTATTTGGCTTGATTAATGAATATTCCTTCAGGTGATTGCCTAACTTGCAATCGAAGGAAGAAATTCATTTCTCCCATCATGGACATCTCAAATTTTCCTTTCATGAGATGTGAGAATCTTGTGCATAGGTCCTCATTTTGTGATCCAAAGATGATATCATCCACATAGATCTGAACCAGGAGGATGTCATCTCCATGTGTGATTCTGAAGAGTGTCCTGTTAACACTCCCCTTAGTGAAACCATGCTCCAAGAGAAACTGTGACAAAGTGTCATACCAGGCTCTTGGGGCTTGTTTCAGGCCATATAAGGTTTTCCTAAGCTTAAACACTTTGTTGCCATCCTCAAACGCAGGGGTTGTTCCATATAGACTTCTTCATTTAAGACCCCATGGAGGAATGCACTTTTGACATCCATTTGATAAACCTTGAACTTCTATTGGCAGCATATGCAAGGAATAGTCTGATAGCCTCTAATCTGGCTACTGGTACAAATGTTCATCATAGTCAAATCCTTCAACTTGAGAGTATCCTTTTGCCACCAGCCTTGCTTTGTTTCTGACAATGACATCATTTTCATCCTTCTTATTTTTGAAGACCCATTTAGTTTCAATGATGTTTCATGCTTGGGTCTCTTAACTAGCTCTCATACTTGATTTCTTGTAAATTGATTGAGCTCTTCTTCCATGGCAATGATCCAGTTAGGATCTTTTAATGCTTCCTCTATTGTTTTGGGTTCCTGTGCTGATAGAAAACAACAAAAGAGAGCATTTTCACCATGAAAGCTTCTAGTCTTGACTCCAAGATCAGGATCTCCTAGAATCTGATTGATTAGATGATCAATCAACCAACTTCTTTTGGATTGTCCTCTCTCAGTAGGGTTATCCACAGGGGATATCCCTTCTTTTGGGATTGAGTCACTAGATTGTGTAATATTAAGTAAGTCAGGTGAGAGAGCAGAGGGAAGGAGTCCTGAGTCATCATTGAGGGTTGTTTCAAAGTTGTTTGCACAATCTAGTCTAGCTTCCCCCTGAATGTTATGCTCAGTGTCTGTCTCAGCTTGGCCAGGTTCTTCATTGACAGATGTTAACTGAGGAGCTGGGATTGTGTCATTCAACTCATTTCCATCATTGTTGTTTTCCTCATGTTGGTTTGTCCTCTGTGTGCAACCTCCTGACTCCTCTGATCCTAGGTTGTCCCATGTTGGAAGATATGCATCCACTGACTTGTCAGTGGACTTATCCAGGGTCACGCTAGTCATTTTATCAGTGATATGCTTGATGGTCTGATCTTTCCTGGACTCAAGAGTAGATTCATCAGAGACAACATGGGGTGTTTCTTCCACCACAAGGGTTCTGAGATTATATACCCTGAAAGCTCTACTGATTTGGGAGTATCCAAGGAGGATTCCTTCATCAACTTTGCTACCAAAGGTTTTCAATTGCCTCTTCCCATTGTTGTGAATGAAACACTTACAACAAAAAATATGTAAGTAGGATACCTGAGGTTTCCTCCCATTCCATAGCTCATAGGGGGTTTTGCCTAGAGTTTTGGTGAGCATGGACATGTTTTGAGTGTAGCAGGCTGTATGAATCGCTTCAGCCCAGAACCATTTGAGAATTTGTGCATTTGCATGCATGCTTCATGCAGTCTCTTTTAGTGTCCTGTTTCTTCTTTCAGCTATCCCATTTTGTTGGGGTGTTCTTGCAGCTGAGGTCTCATGGGATATACCTAACTTGTTGCAAAAGTCAGTTACAATGGAATTAATAAACTCAGTACCTTTATCAGAACTAGACCCTTTTCATTTGATATCTTCTTTAGTAGTTCAGGTAGACTGAGTTGAGATTTCTTCTTGCTAGACATGAAGATCACCCAAGTGAATCTGGAAAAATCATCAACTACCACCAGTGTGTATTTGCTTCCATTGATGCTGGCTGGTGTAACAAGTCAAAATAGGTCCATGTGTAGTAGTTGAAGTACCCTGTCAATGGAGGGATTTGGTTTACTCTTGAATGAGGCTCTAATTTGCTTTCCTTCTTGGCATGCTTTGCAGATGTGATCCTTGTTGAACACCTTATTAGGTATTCCTTCCACTAGACTCAGCCTTGATATCTTATTAAGTGTTTTGAAGTTCAAGTGATTGAGTCTTATGTGCCATAGCCAAGTCAGGTCACTTGAGCTTTTGGCAATGAGACAGGTCTCTTCTGGACATGATCTCCAATCTGCAAGATAAACATTTCCTTTCCTTGACCCTGTTAGTAGTACCTGTGTGTTTGATGCATTTCTTACACAACACATGTTACTTGAGAACTCAACATTATAGCCTTTATCACAAAATTGGCTTATAGATAGCAAGTTATGTTTCAGTCCACTGACATACGATACATTGGTTTCCTGGACTGACCCTATCATCAGGGTACCATAACCTTTTGTGATTCCTTTGGAGTTCTCACCAAAAGTGACATGTGGGCCTGTCCTTTCTTTGTAGTTTGTCAGGAGACTTTGGTTGCCTGTCATATACCTTGAGCAACCACTATCTAGGTACCAATCATCTTGAGATTCCAAAGAGTCCTGCATAAAAATTAATTCTTAGGTAATCATCTTGTGTTGGGTCCTATTTGGTTAGTTGTACCTTTTGGGATCCAAATCTGCTTAACAGTCCTAATCATTTTGGACTGGCTAATTCTTCTCCCATAAAGATCTACATAGACAGTGGGCTCCCTAGATGCCCTAGGAGTTGACTGTCTATAAGTGTTAGTCCTCTGTGGAACAGGTGATCTGACATTCCTCCTGTTCCTAGAGGACCTTGGTACAGCTGGCCTGAAGTGCTGTTGATAAGGAAGGGTATAGCAAATCTCATAGGGCACATATGAGCGAGGTCCCCTATAATGAACCCTTCTGTCAACTCCCCTGACAATAGGTTCAGGCCAGTTTGTCCTTTGCCTAGATTGTCTCCTGAGAGAAGATCTAGGTTGAGGATAGGTGTACTGAACACTACTCCACTTATTTCTTGAAGGTTGATTCCTTCTTTGGAATTGCCTCTTCTTGGAGTCTCTCCTGAGAGGTGTATAGGCTGTTCTAGCCTTTTCAATAGGCCTACTAGGCACTATCACCTCCTCAGTTGGTTCAACAGACCTTTTGCCCTTATCAAGGGTCCTTCTAGGATTCTCAGAGGACCTTACAAACACTCTCTCTCCACTGCTAGTAGATGCAGTGTTGAGAGGACCTTCTGAGGATGTGCATGGGAAGAATCGTATCCCATGTCTGTTGTCTGAACTATTTTGCAGGCTCAGAATTTCCTCTATAGCAAGAGAGGGTTTATTCAGAGCCTCTAACTTTCTCAGCAGATGATCCTCAGATTCTTTAAGTATATTTACATTGTTGATTAAGGTTTTGACTTGGATTACTAGCTCATTGTTTTCACTAGCTAGCCTGATCTGATCATTAGTCAGTCCCCTGATCAATTCATCCTTTGCACTGACCTGACTCTTGAGTGTTTCCACTTCATTTGTCAGGGCAATGGTTTGGGAAGTTGAAGTAAGGTCTGCATCATTCTCAGACTCAGCTATCTTGGAATATTCAGTGGCTAGCTTCGTATTTTCTTCCTCAAGAGTGAGGTATGCTTCTTGCAGCCTGGAGAAGTCAACCATCTTTGTTCTAAGGAGAACTGAAGGTTGAGGTCCCCTGCTGACTCTGAGCTAGGCTCATGTGACTGTTCTATCAATTGACAGAGTTAGGATTGTACCTCAGGTTCCTCATTGGCCATGAGGCAAAGATCATCATCACTACTATCAGTGAACATTTCCTCAGATGAGCTTACAGCTTGCTCATCTTCTGCCACCATTGCCCTTCTTTCCAGTCTCCTGTCCCTTTTGGCTTGCCTTTCCTTTCTCTCCTTAGTACTCAGCTGAGGGCAGTCATATTGAAAGTGCCCTGTTTTGTTGCATTGATAGCATCTTTTGGTATCATCATCATCAGTTTCTTCCTTATCCTTTCTTTTGGAATCTGACTTTGAGGTGGATTCTTCACCTTTGTGATTTCTTTTAAATTCTTTCTTAAGCTCCTTATCATCCCTGGGAGTAAACCTGGACTTCTTCTCCTTGGTGTCCTGATAGTATCTCTTGTATTTTCCAAATCTTGAATTTAGCTTTTCAAACCTTCTTGCTAGAAGGTTCATTTCTTCCTTCAGCTCAGCTTTGCTCTGTGATTTGCATGGCATGTTGACCTTCTTGATTTTGGCTGGTTTAACCTCAGAACTGCTTGCTTTGAAAGTTACTCCTTTCTCAGAGGAGGAAGGCTCTTCTGTAACTCTCTTTCTGTTCAAATCAAACTCGTAGGCCTTGAGTTCTAAGAATACTTGTTGCACGGACATGTTGGACAAGTCCTTTGTATTCTGCATCATGACAAAGTAGACATTCCACCTAGGTGAAAGTCCCCTGAAAATTTTGAGAGCAACCTCCCTCTTGGTATAAACCTTTCCAAGAGAGTTTATCTCATTCATGATGTCAGTGAACCTACCATCAAGTTGGTCAATGGTCTCAATTGATTCCATGGAGAATTGATCATACTTTTGAACAGCCACCGACAATTTGTTCTCCTTGATTTTGCAAGTGCCTTCACACAGGAGGGCCAAAGTATCTCAAATCTCTTTTGCAGTTGTGCAATGAAAAACTCTTCCCATGGCAGAGTCAGGAATGGTTGTGTATAATATGTTCATTGCTACAAAGTTGAGATTATGTCTCTTCCTCTCATCAGCAGTGAAGTCATCTACATCCTTAGGCCACTCTTCTCCAGGATCATTAATTTGAGCTTGTGTGATCCTAGGATAAGCAGTCATAAAGACAAACGGACCTCTGGTAATGACCCTGAGCATTTAGTCATGTACACAGGCAAGGTGAGCCCTCATCTTGATCTTCCAGAAGTCATAGCCTTCTACTGAAAACTGGGGCAGCTTGTGATGTGATAGATGATTGAGAGAATTGGTTCCCATGTTGGAGTCTGAACACCCAACAACATTGGTATTGGCTGCTCCTGTGGCTGTGTTCCCTGTGTTTGTTGGTCCTTCTGCTTGAGTAGACATTTTTAGAAAATACTCTGAAAAGAGTTACTCAGATCAGTTCAAATGACCACTAATGATATGTCAAGGCAGTGGTTCTTAGAACCCCCGCTCTGATGCCACTTGTTGGTCCCAAATAAATAATAACAGGTGTATGGGGGGACTACACGTGTAAGTTCATATTTTTGGAAATATGGTTTCTATAGCAGACTTGAGAACACAGGTGACTTGCTAAAAGATCAGTGGACTTTCAAGGTCCCCTAACTGGTGACCTGGGTACTTAATCAAAGTTTAAATTTTGTAGCGGATTAATTCAACACCTTTTCAAAGTTTTATCAACACACACAAAGGGATAAAGCAATAAGGACACATGGGATTTATAGTGGTTCGGAGTTAAACTCTCCTACATCCACTTTTCCTGATTTAAAAGGAGAATTTCTTAACCTCAGGAATTCCTTGTTTTAGAGTGCCAAGGTGCAGTGATCAAGAACAACTTCTCTTGATCTCTAGGATTTTCACTGAGTCCAAGTCCTCTCAAGATTTCAGACTGAGAGGCTACTCAGCTTACTTTCTTCCAACTCACAGCCTTGAACTTATTTCAGTTTAAGGGCTTGAGTTCTCCAACTAAGGTTGAGATAACCCTTTACAATGATGAACAATATCTAGGTTGGGTTATCTCAGTAGGCTTCTAAGGATATTACAGTGTAAGCCTAATTACAGAGTTGATCTCTAAACAATTTGAGCACTTGGGAAACTAGAGTGATTTTGAGTGCTTGATAATTGAGATGAACTTTGTAGATCTTTTAGATTTTCAGATGAGCTTGATACTTTCCCGTACTTAGCTTCTTCTTCAACTGCTATGTTTATAGACTTAATTTGAAAGACTGTCAGTTGGAGAGATAGTTTCAAATTAAGCTACTTTGGTAGTCCAACGTTCTTCAAAATCTTTCTCAGATTTTGGAATGGTCAAATATGTCAAATGTTGTAGTCCAACGTTCTTCAAGATCTTCTTCAGATTTTGGATAGTCAACTCTTAAGCATTAATGGTTGAAAGCTCATTAAATGTTTGCTTATATTTAATGTAGCTGCCTTTAAAAATTGTGTCATCCTAGGTTGTTGGTTGTTTCTAAACTTGGTACTGACAGGTCAGTCTTTTGTATCATGTCCGTACACAGGTGGTAGCTTCTCATTGGTCTGATTTAATTGTTCTTCAGTCCAGTTAAACGGTTACATTGAAGTCTTCTATCTTTTCATCAGGTGACTTAGAACATTCCATTTGTTGCATTTAACACTTCATTTAAGTGTTGCAACTACTCTCATTTAATACTGAAGTGTATTAAATGCATCAGGCTTGTCCTTCAGGTGAGTTTGTCAGGTCACTTGTACTTAGTCTCCTGGGGTGCCTTTCTTCAGAGATGGGTGTATTTCCTAATTCTACATCAGGTTAGTCTGACCTTCATCAGGCTAGTTCTATTTTAAGGTAGCCTGATTTTAATAACTTGTTTTTCTAACTTTTTGAGATAGCCTCCTAACAGTTAGGCTATTTTCTAAGCTTTACACCTCTTTATCCTATCAGGGGAGTCTTTGGGATTATATCAACATATTTTATTAATCATTTCCCAACACACACGCACAAAACCAACAACCAAGGTACCAAACCCTCTGGTGAACCCCTTAAAGTTATCAATAAAGGTTACATGCAGGCCTTCCTAAGCTACATAATCCTGAAGGAGATCTCTGAAGCCAGTCATGTGCCTTGAGCATCCAGAATCTAAGTACCAGACTGCCTTCTGTGGATCCTCCTTCTCCTTATTGTAGCCTGCAGTCACCTGAGAAGAATCAGGCTTCAGGTACCCATCTAGTGTTTGATCCTATTATGTTAGCTATACCCTTAGGGATCCAGATTTGCCTAACAATTCTGACTGCGTTAGAAGTGTAGATCTGTCTCCCTGAAACATCAACATATACTATTCTCTTATTCCTGGGTGCCTTGGAAGTTGAGGATGTATGGGTGTCAGCCTGAGTCACAGGGGCCTTGGATTTTCTCTTGGGGGATGGCCTCCTATTTCTCTTTGGCTTGGGTGCAGTGGGTCTTGGTGCCTGATAGGAAGGGCCTACCTTTCTTTGACCTCGAGGCACATGAGGTCTGAGTTGTGAGTTCTAGAATTCAGGATTCCTGAGCCCTTCAGGAGCTATCCGG
Organism: Prunella vulgaris; assembly: GCA_026898435.1. Classification (NCBI taxonomy): domain Eukaryota; kingdom Viridiplantae; phylum Streptophyta; class Magnoliopsida; order Lamiales; family Lamiaceae; genus Prunella; species Prunella vulgaris. The sequence goes on along the minus strand of JAPKLY010000083.1, from coordinate 1,052,207 downwards.
TTTGACCTTCTCTTGTCAGGAGTTTCCCGCCCCTGATAGACCCTGTACCCTGCTTGAGGTCCTCTGACCTGAGGTCCACCTCGGCCTGAGTTCCTAGGCGCCTAATGGGACTCCTGAGCCTTTCCCTTAGGTTTTGGCCTTGATGTCCCAGTCCATTGCCTGACAGGTTCAGTGGGCTTCTTTCCCTTCCCTGAGCCACTTTCCTAGTGAGCAATCCCCTTGCCCTTATCACCAGACTGGGCTTTGACAAATACCACCTTGGAACTACTTCCTGAAGAGCTCCTGGTTGACCCTGAGAGGTTTTCAAGGGACTAAAATCTATCCCTTATTTAGACCCATCAGTTTTCTACTAGATATTGATCCTTTCAACCGCTTGGGTTGATCGGTTCATCTTATCAACCTTTTTAGTCAGGGTCTCCTCTCAAACTTTTAGGTGCTCATGCTGAGTGAAGAGATCATCATACTTGGCTTGAAGTGTGACCAAATCCCTGTCTTGCTGAGCTAAAGACTCAGTAAGTGAGCTTTGAGTGGCTCTCTCTAGCTCAGCTGACTCAGTCCTGACTCTTTCGAGTTCTTGAATTAACCTCACTGAGATAAGAGCATCATCAATGTCCCGTAGAGCCACAAGCTCAGTAAGTCTAGAATTTTCAGCACTCAACTTTGTATTCTCCTCCACAATGTGGGCATGAGTCTCATGCAGCCTTGAGAAGTCAACCATCAATTACTCTAGTGTAAGCTAAAGGTCGTGCTCTCTTGCTGAATCTAAGTTAAGCGCAGGTGCGTGATCAGGAGAAGAGGCAGAAGAACATACCTCGTCATTTGCCATAAGGCAAAGGCCATCATACTCCTCAGTAGAGAAAAGATTAGGAGAGCGTCTTCCTGGGCCATCAGATTCTGAGCTCTCCACAGCATTCATTGCTTTGCGATCTGACGCTCTCAGATTCCTTTTTGCTCTTTTGTCCTCCCTCTCTCGGGCACTGAGCTTTGGGCAATCGTACTGATAGTGCCCAGTCTTCTTACAGTGGTAACACTTATCTGCATCACCTAAGGTTTAGAGTCAGAGTACCTCTTAGTCTCAAGCTCTCTCCTGCTCCCTGAGCTCCTCTCAGGTTTGGAGCTGGATCTCCTGAGCTCTCTATTATCCCTGCTGCGCTCAGGCTCTTCTCGATCATGCCTAGAATATGAATCCCTCATTTCTTCTCTCTTGGGGCTCGATCTCTTGGGGCTGGAATACCTCCTCTTGTCGTTGTTGTCATTATAAAACTTCTTGTACCTGCCAAATCTAGAGTTGAGCTTCTCAAACCGTCTGGCCATCAAGTTGTACTCTTCAGCAAGCTCATCCTTGCGTAACTCCTTTAGAGATCAAGATGTAGCCCCAGGTTCTGGAGTGGCTTTAAGAGCAATGCTCTTCTCCTTTTCAGGAGTCCTCCTCTCACTGACATCATCACTAACCTCAGCCTTCTTCTTCCTCTTATTAAGCCTTTAACTCTGAGAAAAGCTGAGTAGTGGTAACATTGGTGAGGTCCTGAGTATTCTTCAACATAATAACTTATGTGTCCCATCTTTCAGGGAGACAGTTCAAGATCTTGGAGGACACCTCCCTCCTAGTAATTTCCTTCCCAAGGGTTGTCAACTCATTCATCAGCTTGATGAATCTGGACTCCATCTGACCGATGGACTCATCCTTTAGTATCCTGAAGGACTCGAACTTCTGAATCTCTAGGTCCCTGTGATTCTCCTTGATCTTCTCAGAGCCCTCGTACATCTCAGCAAGAGTATCCCAAATCTCCTTGGCCATCTTAAGATGCATCAATCTCACAGAGTCCTTGTAAGGAACAGTATGGAGAATGATATTCTTGGAAACATTATCAAGACCAATTTGCTTGAACTAATCTGTGGTCAGTTTGTCCCTTTTCACGGGCTCAAGACCAGGTGGGGGAGGAACTGGGGCATCACCTGTCACAGGAAAACTGGCTGCACTATCGGTCATGAACTTAATCAGACCTTTCTCTATGACCACATACATCTGATCATGAATAGAGTAAAAATGTGCAAGTACCCTGAACTTCCTGTAGTCATAGTTGGCTATGGAGAACTCAGGGAGGCTGCTCTCGAGGTGCTTAGAGAATGCCATGTAATGCAGTTTTAGAAAAACCAAAGATCTAGTTCAATAGACCGCCAACAGTTTCTCGTCATAAACTATTGGTAATCAAAGTCAGTGGCCTTGCGAACCACTAATCTGATACCACTTGTTGGTCACGAAATGAGTCTGGATCAATGTATGGGGAATACACTGATAATAACTTTTTCCTTTTTTTAGGAAGTTCCCCTCAGGAATTCAGTCAGTTAGAAACTGAGAATGCTCACTGAGATTTAGTCCTAAGGACTGAAAGACTCAGGAGCCAGATAATACTGAATCCTGAAATATGCTCAGAGTGAGCTCAGAAAAGATAACACACCTAATGATTGTTGAGAAGCTGGTCAATTGGATAGCTATCTAATCAAGTTATTCAGTGTGGAAGTGTGAGCCCTAGATTATACTCATTTTAGTGTTTTCCTGAAAGTGTTTTTGCTTAGTTACTAAAAGAGTGGTTAGGGGACTATGCTCAGTATTCATGATCAAGAAAATTGATTCTTCCTGAATTTAAAAAAAATGCTAAATTGATTTCCTGAATCTAAATAATATGACAGTTAAGAATGCAGAGCAAAGTAAATCAGCACACAGAGATTTTTAAGTGGTTCAGAGACTCAAGCTCCTACATCCATAGCTTGATTTAACAGGAGCAATCCACTCTAGGATTGGTTCTTGTTTTTATATGGGCCAAGGTGCACGAGCAATATCCTTCCTCTCTAAGGAATTTAACCCCTAGGTGGTTTTACAAGTCCCAGTCTTTCCCTCTTCACCAACTCACAACCCTGAGTGGTTTAGCTTTCAGTTTTCCAACTATTGTGTGATAACCCTTACAAACAAAACTACGATAAGGATTGGGTCAACACTTTGAGCGCTTGAATCTTGGTTAATCTCAAATTTGAAATTTCCCGTTACCTTGTTTGGGTTCAAGGTCTTCTGTATTTATAGAGAAGACTTGAAATAGATCAGTTGGAGAAGATCAAATCAAATCTTCCTATTTTAGGTAGGTTGCATCCTAGGGTTGTACGATTTATTTTTCACCATGCTTGATTTGGTGAAAGTCTTTTGGCACCGCCTACAAGACTGTGCATATTTAATGTGAAGGTCAGCTCCGTACACACGTATCATTGTCTCACTGACTGCTTTTCAAATGGCTAGTTGTAAACATGACTTTATGCTTCATAGTACATTAATTACTCTGAGTAAGTTGTACTTAAACTCAGGTTGAAATGTTTGTCTTTATTGGAGCTCTGACATTCTCTTTGTCCTTAGTCGTTTAGCATAAATGCTAAGTCCCAAAGCGTTAGTAACCTTTTCTGTCAGGACTTACAAGTGTCAGTAAAAGAACACTTAGCCCAATTACTCACGTTACTTCCGCCTTCACTTAATAGGTACTGTCCTGAGTGCACTTAGAACACTCAGTGGAATTCCTCAGGATTGCTTCTTCTTTAGGATCGATCTTCTCAGGAATTTGTTCTTTAGGATCTTCTCAGGATCTCAACTTCAAGACAGTTTTCTGAACTTGATCTTCAGTGAGTGTACTGTCCTCAGGATGGTTCTTACTGGCTTCAATCTTCAGGACTTCTCCTTCTGAGTTCAGTCTTCTTGGATGTTCCCCCTGAATTGAGTACCTGTAAATATAAAACAAGACTAACCTATTCTGAACTATTCCTGAATTCTATACAATCCTGAACATTTGTACTTAGGCAAATTCATCTTTTCATACTAAAGGGTTTTGGGATCTGAATCAAAAGAACTCAAAATATCCCACCACAAACATTTGTCAAAATGATTTTGGACTGAAGCTATAAATACTGCATGTCATATTTCAAATAGAGTCTATCTTAGGATAAATTCCAAAATAACTCCTTATGAGACCCTTAATAATAGAAAACTAAATTTGAAATATTTTCATATTTTTTGTTGTGTTTAGTATATTTTAAATGATATGGATCAATTGCACAAGTTTTATTCAAAAAGTGATAAAGAATTTTTCTTAGGCTATTCTATAAATGGTAAAGCTTATAGAGTCTCTAGTTTAAGGACTAATACTATGTAAGAATTTGTTAATATTGTATTTGATGATGATTCTAGTCTTGCAGGAAAAAGTTATGAAGAATATATTTTAGATTTGATTGAAATCCCAAAGAAATCTATTGATTCTGATCAAAGTAAGAATGTTACTCAAAATGTGCCAACATTTGAGAGTACATTTTCTGAAAAGTCGGAACTATGGAGTATTCTAATGGTTTAAACAAAACTCCTTCTTCACATATTCTGAAAAGTTATCCATTAAGTCCAATCATTGAAGAACAATACTCTGGAGTTTAGACAAGTGGAAAATTGGATAAATAATGTGGTAAGATCAATATGCATGTAATCTAAGTGTAATCTTGTGAATCATGAATGCTATCATTCTTTAATAGAACCTAAAAATGTTGTAGAAGCGTTAAAAGAAGAAAATTGGGTAAATTTCATGCATGAAGAGTTAAATCAGTTTGAACATAATGATGTTTGGACATTATTTCCTATGCCTGAAATGTTAGTGTAATATGAACTAAGTAGATTTTTAAGAACAAAACTGATGAATCTGACAATATTGTTAGAAATAAAGTTAAATTAGTTGCATAAGGCTATACTCAAGTTGAAGGTATTAATTTTCATGAAACTTTTGCACCCGTAGCTAGAATTGAGTCTATAAGACTATTACTTGCAATTGCATATTTCATTGATATCAAATTGCAAATGGATGTCAAATCTGCATTTTTAAATGGAATACTTGTTAATGAAGCTTATGTTAAACAACCTAAAGAATTTGAAATTTTAGAATACCATAACCATGTATTTAAATTGAAAAAGACCTTATATGGTCTTAAGCAAGCTCCTAGAGCTTAGTACGGTAGGTTAACTTATTTTTTTATTCATATTAGTTTTGTAAGAGGTGAAGCTGATAGAACATTGTTTATTAAACATGCTAATAATAAAATAATGATTGCACAAATATATGTTGATGATATTGTGTTTGGTTCTACTTGTGATCATATGTTGAAAGAATTTGTGAATGAAATGACATCAACATTTAAAATGTTAATGGTTGGTGATTTGAATTACTTTCTTGGACTTCAAATCAAACAACTTAAAGATGAATTTTTTTTCACAAAGTAAATATGCTAAAAATTTGGTTAAAAGATTTGGATTGGAAAATGTGAAACATATGAAAACTCCTATAGGATCCTCACAAAAACTATGTAAAGACAATGTTGGCAAAAATATTGACCCAACATTATATAGATCAATTGTAGGAAGTCTTTTATACTTAACTGCTAGTAGACCAGATATAATGTTCGGTGTATGTTTATATGCAAGATACCAAAGTGATCCAAAAGAGTCAGATTTAAATGATGTTAAAAGGATTATCAAATATGTTGCTGGAACATATGATCTTGGCATTTGGCTAATAATTCCTTACAAGGTTATAGTGATGTTGATTGGGCATGTGATAGTGATGCAGAAAGAGCACAAATGGAGGTTATTTTTCATGGGAAAAAAATTAATCTCTTGGCATAGCAAGAAGCAAAACTGTGTATCACTATCCACTGCAGAGTCAGAATATATTGCAACAAGGAGTTGGTGTACTTAATTACTTTAGCTTAGAAAAATATTGAATGATTATGGTTTAAACTGTAATGTGCTGCTTACTATGTTGTATGATAACACTAGTGCTATTAATATCTCTAAAAATCTTTTGCAACATTTATTAATAAAGATATTAGTATAAGTCATCATTTCATTAAAGATCTTGTTGATATAGAAATTGTGAAGTTAGAATATGTTTCAACTGAAAAACAAATTGCAGATATTTTTACAAAAGCCCTAGAATGACCAGAGGTTTTCATCATTTAGGAAATCTCTTGGTTTATGCACTGTCTAATTTAAATTTAGTTTGAGTGTTGTAACAAATGTTTTGACATTTGTGACAACATCAATTTTGTTCTCATAAATTTGACTAAGTATAATAATTTATGTACAGTTACTTTGTAACTTACTTATATGAATTATTTTTCTGACTTTGCTTGTTAGAACAAATTGAAAGTCATGGACATACATCTCTTAAATGCCATTAAAAAATATTCACAAAAAGATGCTAAATCACTAAGTAACTATGGGACACAGAGCTCGCTACTAGAATGTTCACTTTTCAAAAGGTGATGAAAACTGCATCAATATGTTCATAATCCATTGAGTAACTATGGGAGATGGAGCTCGCGACTACGATGTTCTCTTTTGAAAAGATGGATCAATATGAACTTAAAATGTGAAGTAAAAAAAATAGGGGCAACACTAATGAAGCAAATTCATGTAAAAACCGTGTTCAGATTGTATTTGTGCCGACATATTTGACAATATTTGCTCAATTTAAAAAATGAGATATCTTTGTAAGATATTTATTTTCTGGATATTTAATTATATATTGTCTTATATTATGTGAATTAATTTATCCAGCTTTATTTATAATTAGATATCATGTTGTTAGGGTAGTTATCATTTATTAAATTATTTAATTAAATACTGGAAGTTAATGTCCCTCAACATGTGTGGTTATTAAAATAGCCACATCATGATCTAACCCATGATTTTCAAAATAACTTCCACAATGTTATCTCTATTTATTGATCTCTATATAGCTGAAGCCTTATACAAAATATTTACTTTGTTCATGATGTTGTCATCCGATTCTACATTAGGTATTACTTATAACACTAATTTGTATCACATTTATCTCTTATAATTATTGGTATCTCTCATCTTTATTTTATCATTAATTGTCACATCTATTAAAGCAGATGAAAGAGATGATATCTACCCCTTCATATTCAAAATTAAATTTGCAGAAACCCTCATTTTCCAATATTGAAAATCCTCTCAATATTCTTGCTTCAATGGCTTCCTCTGATAACACCTAGAATACCGTCAGAAATGTCGCAGCATCACTACCAACATCGCCTATTATCACCATCAAAATAGTGGAAGTTCCAATCCCTAACACCGCTATTACCAACACAAGTAGAAATCCAACCTCTTCTTCAAACCCTATACCTGAAACCGAGCCATCTAACCAACAAGCACCACTTCAAACCTACCATATTAAGATTAAACTTCCAGCCAATGTTTCGATCGACGACATGGTGGAAGCGTATAAGCAACTATGTTTACAAACTATGTATCCCCTGGTTGTTGTAGGTGAAGAGGAAATTGACATCAATCCCATCAAGAGGCTTGCATTTCCTAAATATTACATACAAGAAAGCGCAGATGAAGAAATGCCTGACCCTGAAGCTGATTCCCCTGTTTCCACTGACTTGGGAAAGAAACTGCAAAGAGATTGAAGTTGTGGTCATGGGAAGTATGCCACACTTTATAGAGGAAAGCATCGTCGCTCATATAGGACGATGAGAAAGAAGGTAGATTACTCGAAGAAGAGAAGGAAAGGTGCTGATAAAGACGTTGATGCAAACCCAATTAAGATTTTCAATTCTGATGATGAAAATTATTCCTATGCTTTGCAACCTGAAGAAGCTGAACAAGCAAAGCAAAGGAAAAGCCTTGAAGAGACTAACTCAGAGATGAACGTGCCTTTGAACCAGTTCATTGCCAAGAAGAGAAAAGGTTCAAAGAAGAAGAAAATCAAACCTATTCTGCAGAATGATCAGGATGATGTCGCCAAAATTGTTGCCTCTTCGATGGTAATATCCTAAAATAATAAAGTTGATGCAGAGGAAAAATCTTACCAATAATCTTAGGAACACTCTGGTACACCCTCACAATCTAATGAGGATCAGGTATCATCTGACTATTCTGAGTCTGAAAGTGATGATGATGATGATGAGTAGTTTAACATATTTAGTGCTAAGTACAAAGAGATAAGGACTAGGTAATAGACTCCTAAGAAATTGATCAAAGTGTCTGATTTTGTATGGTGGGATAGCTTCAAAAAAGGTCCTTAATGCATAGTGTCCAATTTGCCAAACCATTTTATGTTGAATGCATCTATGAATTCTATGCTAATCATAAGGAACACACTGGTATAGAGAATTCAAGACACTAGGGAAACATTTGGTTTAGAAATGCAAAGATCATAATTACACCTAGGATTATCAATGGGTTATTGAGAACTAGGAATTATTTTGAACACGCAGTTGATAATCTTGATGAGGTTATGTATGTTCTTACTGGTGGTCATGTGGTGAAATTGGTGAATAGATTGAATGTTTCAAAGTTGACTAGTTTATTCTCTGTGTTGCGTAAGTTAGTTGTGTATAATTGGTTTCCTTCCACCAACACTACCATTCTTACTAAGGAATAAGTTATTTTACTATACAAGATAAGTTTGAATCAATTTGATATGGGGCAAAATATTTTTTGTAACATAATGAGTTACAATGGAGACATTTCTGGGAAAGGACTACTACCATATACTTGCTTGATTTTTCAACTTTTGGATGACAAATAGTTTGAGAAATTTGTGGAGTGGAAACTATTAGTAATTTCTAATCCAGTTTCAGAATCTCAAACACTCTCTTGATGGGTCCAACAGTTATTGATTTTCCCTTACCTGGAAATGAGCATGGACAATCTTCACACCAAGCTACTGCACAATCTCCTGTCCGAAATGTTGCTAAAAATATTGGCAACCTTAATGCCAACATTTCTCTAGGAGGATTAGTACACTCTAACCAACTAACTTCTGTTAATATAAACACTCAAATTTCTTCTTTGCTGAACACAATTAAAATTTCCTTACAAATATGGAGGACTTGAAGATAAGGAAGAAGTTTTTGAGGACTTGTTTTCTACTCCAATAGGGGGAGTGAGTCTTGACATTGATGCAGATGCAAGAGGTTCAGGGGGAGTTAGGATAGAAGAGGATCAAGAAGATTCAGGTCTGGAGAGTGTTGTAGCTAATGTTGTTGTGAATGTTGTTGCAGATGTTGGAGGAAGTGTTGCTAAGATTGCTGCCACTTTTGTTGCTGAACATATTGCTCCAGATTCCAGTGTTGCAACTCAAGTTGCAGATCCTATTGCTGCTCAAGTTGCTAATCTAGTTACCATACCACAAGAATCACAAGTACCTGCTTGATTAGGGTCATAATTGCATGATTTTGCATCCATTTCTCTATGGTTTTGATGTGCTTATATTCATATTCGACCCTAAAATGCTATACTTTGTGCATTTGACTCTTTTTGGATTGAAAGTTATGTTTTGTAGGGAAAATGAGCAAAACTGACAAAAGACGAGCAAGTTTGTAAAAATCCAAAATTTGTGAGTTAATCCAATGGAATCAAATGATATACCATGTTGAAGAGTTTAAATAGAGGGTCATAATGGAAAAAGAATCGAGTCAATCGGAGCTCTAGAACTCAAGATATTAAGAAAACGAGGAAGTTGAGAATCGACCGAACAGGGCCAGTTGGGATCGTGCACTCACAAGCATGGGATCGTGCGACCAGTAGCTAGGGTTCATGCGATGGTTCTCTGGAACGTGCAACCAGGAGCATGCACACACACAATCATGATCCGGATCGTGCGCCCACCTCCAAAGGATCGTGCACAGGCTCGGTTTTGCACAACTTTGAAGGATTATTTTTTCTTTTCACGCGTTTAATGAGGGATATAATGGTCCAAGCCTAAGGCGTACTATATAAACTTCATACTTTAGACTTGTTAGAGAATTCTTGACATTCCACACATCATCATTCACTCTCTAGATTCTTAGAAGTTTGAGGTAGTTACTAGTTAGGTTCCTTAGATTTCTTCATACGATTTTTTTGATTACTTTTGATCTACCGCACGGATCGTTAATCCGTTTGTTCCTGCACTCTCATCATATCAAGAGCTACGTTTTGACCAATTGAATTGTATTTTCATTTGGCAGATCATTAGATATATTTTCAAGGTAATTAGTATCTTTACCATTTCTCTTGTAACAGGTAAGACTTTACAATTTCTCTTTAAATTCATTGTATGAGGATTGTAGTTAGCTTAATTGTTAATTTGTTATCCAAATTAGCCATGGGCTAATACCCTTTTGCATTGGTGTATGATTCCTATGGAGTAATGTGGTGTTAATGTTGATCTTATGATTGTTATGAGATGTTGGATGATTAATTCTCTATATTAATGATATGTATGAATACTTGATATGCTTAATTGATCATAGGGCCATTAGGGAAGTAGCAATAAATGATAATTAAACTCTTTTCCTTAATATTCTATTCATAAGGCTATATGCGTGCTAGGTGTCTGATGAAATTCCTAGGATAATGAGAATTACTCTTAGTGAATAGGCACTACAATTGGAGCTTTAATGTGTAACCTATGCATGTTGATGAGGCTTTGCCTAATTGATTATCCAATAGATCATTGCATGATTAAGTGATACAACACCATGTGAAACATAGGATAGTACACTAATGCATTTCTTCTCCACTTGCTCACTTTGCATAAAAGTGATAGGTAGTTTACTTTTCTGGACAAGCCTAATAGACATAAAACCATCCCACTTTTATTGCTTATTTGTGTTTTCGAATTTGAAAAACAATTATACCTTGCAATCTCCCATCTCCCTGTGTTCGATAAATAAATTTGGTTACCTTTCTGCTACTACTACGATCACGTGCACTTGCGTGTTACACCATTTGGGCAAACAAGTTTTTGGCGTCGTTGCCGGGGAGTCGGCTAGTTATTGAATTGTTTGTTGTTTCTTTCTTATTTTTGATTTTGGTACTATCTTGTGAGAGTTTTGATACTTGTCTCTTTGTAGGTACATGCACACAAGGAGTCAAAGGGGAGATATACTTTGATTTGGATTTTGAGACAAGCCTACGAAGGAGAAAAAGAGAAGCTCGATTGAATCAAGCCACTATGGAGAACAATATGAATGAAGCTAGAGATGAGGTTATAGATGAAGAACCAATGAGACAACAAGTGCATCATGGTGATGAGCACTTGCATCAAAGAGAGGTTCCTCAACCCCAACCACAACCTATACCACATCCATACCAACCTTACCCTCCACAAAATCAACCACTACATCACCACTATCCACCTCAATTTCCTAACTATCCCCATTATCCTATAAACCAACCATATTACCCACCACCACCTCATAATTACCCCTATTACCCATATCCACCACCACCATAAAATCCTAGACCACAAATTGTCCATCCACCTCATAACCTCAACAATGAACCACTACTTCGTGATTACTTTGAGCTAAGCACTAATCTTTTGAAGATGTTGAAAGAGTCACCTTTTGAGGGATCAAGCGATAGAGAGGATCCAAATGCCCAGCTAAGTAATTTCATGGAAATTTGCGAAACTATCAAGTACAAGGGCATGTCGGATAACGAGAAGAAGCTTCGTTTCATTATCTTTGCCTTGAAGGGGCGAGCCAAAATGTGGACACAATCGATGAACCGCAAGGCTATGACGAGGGAGGAGTTGAGTTTGCAATTCTTAAAGAAGTTCTACCCTCCGTCGAAAATGCTCAAGGCAAGGGAAAAAATTAAGAATTTTTGTTAAAAGGCAAGAGATACTATATCTAGTGCTTGGGAAAGGTATCAAGCCTTACTCTTGGCTTGTCCACAGCATGGTTTGAGAGAGGAGGATATACTTTTGACATTTACTATAGGCTTTCATGAAGGAGATAAGAATTATTTAAATTCTTGTGCCGGGGGGTCGGTTTGGACAAGAACGACTCGCCAAGTGAATAAGATCATTGAAAACATTGCAGCCAATGATACTTTTCAAAGAGAAGCTAATGTTGGAACGGGCGACAGAGTGTCTCTACTTGAGGAGAACATGAAGAATATGATGCTCATGGTCTATGGAGGACAAAATCAAAGCCAAACCCCCACTCCGATGCAAGTATATGTAGTTGAAAGTGTTCCTTCTCCTACACCTTCTACCCAAGAGGAGGTGAGTTATATGGGGCGACCCCAATACAATAACTCATTTCCTAGCAATCAAAGGCCTTACATTGCTCCGCCATTTCGACAACAAGGAGGTCCTTATCCTAATCAAAGCAATCCTGCCTACAACCTAAATCAGAGGCACGAGAACTTTTCCTATTCAAATCCCAACAGAGCAATCCAATTGCATCCCAGGATTAATCCGGGGTCAAAGCCACCAAACAATGAGGGTAGGGGAAGCACGGATCACACTTTGGCACTTATCTTGAAGAAGATGGAGGACATGAGAGTGGAGAATGAAAGAAGACATGAGGAGACCAATAGGAAAATGATTTGTATAAAGCACAAGGAAATCAAATCAAAAGCTTTGAATTTCAAATGGGACAACTTGCTACTTCAATGAGTCCGCATGTCAACAAAGTTATGTTTCCTTCACCGACCGAACCTAACCCTAAAGAGAATTGTAATGCTATTGCTACTAGTGTTGAGTTGAAAGGTGAGGTGGTAAAGAGTAATGGTATAGAGAATTTCCATGATGAGTTGGTAAAGAAGGCTATATGTAGCAAGGGGGTAGAGAGTTTTATGAAAGGTGATGAGAGAAGAATGGGGGTAGTTGGGAAAATGGAGAAAAATGATAGGAAAGTTGAGGGGGTAGGAAAGATAGGGGGTGTGGAAAGAAAGGTGGAAGAAGGGAAAGTGGATAAGAATGTAAAGGTTGAAATTTCAAAAGGGTTGAAAGATAAGTTCGATGATAGATTTAAGAAGTTCTTTGAAGTTTTCAAGAAGTTGTATTCAAAGATGCCTTTTCATGAAGCTATTGAGGAAATGCCAAATTATACAAGGTTCTTGAAGGATACTATGGCAAATAAGAAGAAAGACAATGAACCGGAAATGGTTAAGCTTACTCATGAGAGTAGTGAGTTGATATAAAAATATCTACCTAAAAAGCTTAGAGATCCGGGGAGTTTCACTTTGAGTTGCCACATCAAAGAGAGTGAGAAGATGAAGGCCTTGTGTGCTTTAGGTGCAAGCGTAAACATGATGCCACTCTCTATTGCTACAAGATTGGGCTTGCATGAGTTGAAGCCAACTATGATGGATTTGCACTTGGCCGATAGTTCTAAAGTGAGACCAAGAGAGGTGTTAGAGGATGTGGTCGTTCATGTGGGGAAGTTCATTTATCCCGTTGACTTCGTGGTGCTCGATATTAAGGAAGATGTTGAGAGCCCTATCATCTTTGGGAGACCAATTTTCTTGCTACTTCGGATGCTTTGATAAATATCAAGCGAGGAGAGGTTACTCTAGGAATGAATGGTGAGAAAGCCACTTTTTCGATCCATGATATTTCCAAGAGTTCCCCAAGGAAGAGTGGAGGGGAGGTGAACAAAGTCATCAATGAAGTGAGTATAGAAGAAGATAAGGGGGTGAAGAAAGTATTGAAGAAAGGAAATTTTTGGAGAAGGAAGTTGAGTGATGTAAGTCATTCAACTCTTGTTGATATTGACTTTACTTGAGCTTAAGAGTTGTCCGGCTAGGGGAGGTTAAATCCAGGCACTAGGTGGGAGGCAACCCACCCTTATTTACTTTTCGTATCCTTTATTTGGTATTTGCTTGTTTTTGTTTGTTTGGTTTGATAATTTTTGGGATAGAAGCTAGAATGCCAAATTTAGTCCATTGATCTTGTGAATTGATTGCCCTTTGAATTTTGTGCTAATTTCATGAAGAATAGACTTGAGGAACTTATGTTTGGTTAAGGTTTTGATGAATATTTGGTTTAGGAGTTGATATTAAGTGTGTATTGGTTTATTGGGCTTGCATATCTTGATTAATCACTCTTTCCAAACTTTATTAGGATTCATGATCTGAAAAAGTTTGGGGGGTGTGATTTGGGATTAATTTTCCATTTTCATCATTAATTTGACGATGCTTAATGACCATTAATGATGTACGAGAAGTTTTAAGTTGTGTTTTGCAGGAAAATGAAAGAAAAATGCATGAAAAATGTGTAAAAGGATGAAAATCAGAAAGTTGTGTACGAAGGCTCGGGATCTGCGCTAATCAGCTCAGTTTCATGCGCCCAGACGGCCAGGATCGTGCGATAGCTCTCTGGTTCGTGCGCAGAAGGAACCGCATGCACACACGCCGAGCAGGCCGGGATCATGCGCCGAGGGTTATTTCCAGATTTTGACCAATTTTGGTCCATGTTGGACTACACTTCCCAAGGTTGACCCATTCATTCTTTACACCTATTTCCACTCATTCCACACACAAACACACACTTCTCACTATATTCTTGCACTCAATTCTCTCTCAAAACCAAGAAAAAGAAGAAGGAAGAAAGTTTTCATATCTCAACCATTACATCTTCTTTAATCAATTCCTTCCATAGGTATGTTTTTCTTACTCTCATCTTTCTATTTCTTGTATTATATTAGATATTCCATGGTTGAAATTGGTGGAATTAGAAATTCATGTTTAAGGGTTCTTATTCACAAATTTGGGGATTTTTTATTCCTGCTTGTGTTTGTGCTATTGATGATGCATTTATGTTATATTGTTGATGGGTAATCCATTGGAAACCCAATTGCATGTTGATTGTGTGAATTAGGGACTTAATTCAAGATTGAAATTTTGAGGGTAGGCATAGTGACGAATTTTGGGAAATTTTGTGCAAAGATTTGATTTTCACGATAATGTTGTTCTAATTGCTATTTGCTAAGAGTATATTGAGCGGGCTTTGACTTTGACTTTGACTTGAAAACGTTTGATCCAAGGACGAGGTGTCTTGTTTTGGATCGAACGAGGTCTTTGGAAGATTTTTTTATTATAAATGTCTTGAATATAGGAAAGAATGATCATCAAATCTTCAAGGTGGATTTTAGCTGGAAACGCTTGATCGGAGGGGTATTGGACCTTGATCTCTGATCGGGATGCGTTTGTGGATGAATTTGACGAAGAACACTTGAAGGCGGTGATGAACACTTATTGTCTTCAAGTTGATCTTCAAGGTAGAAATGTCTGATCAGAGGGATTCGCTCCTTGATTCTGGATCAAACTGTGTTTCTGGATGACTTTGGCGAAGAACGCTTGAATATGATGAAGAACGGTTGAAGATCTTCAAGGTGTTCTTCAAGACAAACGTTGGATCAGAGGTGTTGGGACAATCTGAGTGTTTTGATTAGATCCCAAAACCCCTTGATGAATTTGCCTAAGTATAGTTCATCAGGTTGATAGGCTCAGGATAGAAAGGTTAGAATAGATTTTTCTATTCACAGGTATTCAGTTCAGGGGGAACGTGTTGAAGATTGAAGACTGATGGTGACGTCCCTAAAGTCTGAAGTCTGAGGCATTTCCAAACCTGAAGGCATGATCGTCTTGAATATGATCATCCTGAAGCTGCAACCTGAAAAACCTAGAAAGAGTACTGAAGACGCCTAGAAGCCATCCTGAAGAACACCATTAATCCTGACAGAACTGAGTAGACTAAGCATTCTCAGGGAAGTCTCTATCAGTGAGGGCACAAGTAACCTTGATCAGGCTGAATGTCCTACTGATGTTCATAAGTCCTGACTTGGGCTTAGTATCAGTTAACCTGATACTTGTAAGTCCTGAGACCAAAAGGTTACACGTACGAATGGAAGTCTGATGAAGCAAAAAGAATGTCAGAGTCTCCAACATAAGATAAACATTTATGCTGAGTAAAGAACGAGGGACTCAAACATTTATGCCGACAAACTAGTCGTTGAACAGGCGACCAGTTAGAAGGCGACACGTATGTACGTAGACTGAGCACATTTAATTCTTCTCAGAGGTGCAGGCAGCAGATCAGAAACTTTGCCATACTAGGTGTTGGTCCCAAAGGCAGGTTTTAGGGTAGAATACACTTGAACAAGTCTAGAAGGGGGGGTTGAATAGACTTGTAAGGATTCAAAAACCTTTTTCAATTTTACCGGTTTATTCAGAAAATCAGCAGACTACTTGAGGTATTCTGAATTTTGAAAATAGTGCGCTGTGTGTAGTGCGGAAACGTTTTTAATGAAAATCGATTTTTAGGTGATGTGCACAAATAAGAACAGAAAGAAATACGAAGAGACACAGGGGATTTATAGTGGTTCGGACCAACTGTCCTACATCCACTCTCCTCAATCCAACTTGGACTTGAGGGGCTCTCCACTAACTCACTTACTCACTTACTTACATAGTTTGAGAGAACTACTCTCTTACAACTTGTCAATGTTACAAGCGCAATTGACTTCTCACAGCTTCTACAAAGCTTTTACAAAGGATAAGTATGAATGGTGTTTTTGAGCGTAAGTGATAAATCTGACAGAGTATCGGCTAGCTTAATGTACGTGTAAAATCCGATACAGAAATTATCACTATTACTCTAATTTATAGGATCAAATAACTAGCTGTTGGGATGCACTAGAAATTTGAGATCCTATAATCTCGTATTCAATCAATCAATGTGATTGATTGAATTTCCTTCTTGATTCCCATCAATCTTCGCGATCTTCAATCAATCAAGTTTGTCCCCTTGATTGATTGATCTTCTATTCTGGGAATCTTCCTTTTATGTCGCAAGTTAACCCTTAAAATTGATTCCGAAGAATCTAGGCCGAGCACAAAACCTCAGCTGATCCGTCTCCTCAGCTGGTGTATCAGTCTGCTGATACTTGGACCTTAGCTAATGTGCAAGTCTGCTGGAGTGCACCTCGGCTGGTCTTCTTGACTTCGTCTGAATAAGTCTTTTATCCATAGTCCTTGTCTTGTCTGCGACGTGATCTCAGCTGATCAGCTAATCTCCTGATATCAGCTGATCTGCTCTTCAGCTATCAGCTGATGTAAACTTCTCTAATGATCTGCTCTCGATGCTCCAGTGTCAGCTGCTTAAATCTTCTGTCTTCTAAAATTGGCTAAGTCCACAAGGTCTCAGCTGGTCTTCTCTTCTATGATAGCTTCGAATCTTCTAGGCAGCAAGGTAGATTCCCCCTCACTTGAACCTATCTAATCCTAACTACTCATCAGCTGACTAACATGTTCAGCTGGTCCTATTACAAGCTGATTGGTTTATTATATCATCAAAACATCTAAGATAGATATCCTAACAAGTTCCCCCTTTTTGATGATATCAAAACCAACTCTGCTGATCTCAACAGATAAGCATATTCAATTACAATCAAGATCAACATAGGACAGAAAAGAAGATCTTTAAGTAAGATCTTTTAGACAGAATCAAGATGCAGCTGACAACAAGTAGTTGTCTGGAATCATAAAGCTTTATTAATAATCAAAAGAGAAAGAACAATCAGAAATAAGGATACCTAATCATCAGCTGACTCTGCTGGACTATTACATGAGGAGAGGTCTTCTGCTGCTGAGCGGAACTTGCAACCAGTCCAGAAATCTCTTCTCTATCTCCTTCAAAGCTGGCAGAGAGTTGTCAGAAAGTTGATGAAAGAGTTGAGTGATCTGCAGCCAATGTTTCCTGATTTCCACCCAATCTATCTTTCCACTCACATCAGTTGGAGTAGGAAGATACTCAATCTCTGGCAACTCTGGCTGAACCTCTACCTTAAGCATTTCTTCTGTGATAGCTCTGAAGAACTTAGGAAAAGTCTCCTTCAACCAGTCTCTGAACTCAGCATTTTTCTCTCTCTCTCAACTGGTATCTTCTTTTCGGAGAACATAGAAGTGGATCATGGTTTTGGCTTTTATAGTTTTCCAGAGATCCACCAGCTCATCAGACAATTGATTGTAGAACATATCAATTTGTCCATCAACTAGAGGCTCATTTGGATCTCTGATGAACTTTCCACTCCTAGTCCTGCTGCCTTGAGCTACTGCTTTCCCCTTCTTCTTCAGCTTCCTCTGAAATCTCCTTTCAAGCTCATCATTCATCTCCCTCTCCTGCCTCTTCCTCCTTTCCTCGGGGGTTTCTTTCTCAGCTAGCTGCAACTCCTTAGCCAGCTTTTCGTCCAATTCAGCATTCATAATTCTTTTCTTCTTTTCCCTTTCTTCAGCAACAACTTCTTGCTTCTGCAATGTCTCAACTAATTTCTGATCTCTCAACTCCTGAGTCTTCTGAGCAGCCATCTTTCTGGTGTTGACGTATTCTTCAACATTTTCTATTCTAGCAGATAGAACCCCTTTATTATCCACCAGAAGAGCTCTCAGAGAGGTCATCTCAGCTTGCAAGGCAGCAATAGCAGCTGAGTTCTTCTCTTCCCCCTTTTTGATATCATCAATTACTGCAACAGAGGGTAGAGAAGTAGGAAGGTTGTTCACAACATCTTTAAGGTCCTCCTGACCGTGTTTGCACTCAGCAATTTGTCCTTCCAACCTTTCGGAGACCAATCTGAATCTCTCAGACTCAGCAGCAAGTGAGGCAGATGCATCATCATTCAAAGCCCTGGCAGTTGCCTTGAAGTTCTGGAGAGTATTGAAGAATTCAATCCGGGTAGCATACAAGCTATCCTCCATAGCTTCCTTCAGCTTGTTGCAATGGTCCAGCAGGACTTGATGAACATGAGTTTCAATCATAGAGGGGGCAGCAGACTTGGCAGCCAGAAGAGTAGCTTTGACCTCCCTGATGTGGTCATCAAAATAGCCTTTTAATTGATCCAAAAGTGCAGGAGTTACCTGATCAGCAGGGGAGATCTCAAAGCTTGCTGCTGGAGGAATAAATTCAGTCTCTGCTATTTTAAGGCAGTCCAGTTCCACTCCATCTTTGAGCAACAGAGCTCTAGCCACCTTTCTCAGCCCTTCAGGGGATGTCAGCTGGGATGGAGCCTTAACCTACAAGGCCTCCATCAAAATTTCCTCCCGTTCAGTGAATGTTGTTTCTCCCATCTCCTTAATTAGGGCCAGAAAGAATGTGACTGACCCTTCTCTTGCTTGTGCCCAGGCTAGGCCATCAGCAAGGATGTCTTGGTAGGCTGGGTAAGGGTTAAGTTCAGGGATGTAAAGGGAAATGTGGGCTAGGGCAGATATAATCATCCCTCGTTTAAGAGGCCCCTTTGAACGGTGGTGAGATAGGCGAGCTTGTTTGGCCATTTCTGAGGGGGAGTTGGGGTCATCAAGGTTGATCGGTTGGGGGTGAGAGGGTGTGGGAGTAGCTGAAGGCTCACCAGAGGTAGATATCTCCTCTGGTTCATTGCCGATTGGGATTTGTGAAGGTGTGGGATCTACTGGGGTGGTGGAATGTAGAGAAGGATCAGATAGGGGAGTAGGTGAAGCTGACCTGATGGGTGATGCAGCTAAAGGCGTCTCTCCTGATGGAGCATCTCCAGAGGAATGTAGCACTTCAGTCTCAGCAACTGAGGGCTCAGCTGATTCCCTCTCCTCTGACTCTTCTTCCTCTCCATCAGAGCCAGACTCAGAATCCTCATCTGATTCTCCCTTCTCAGCTGATTCCTCAATAGCCTGCTCTTCTTCTTCAGAGGATTTATCAACCAGCAGAGTAGCCCTCTCTGCTGAAGACTGCTTCTTCTTTAATCTGCTCAGCACAGCAGTATCCTCTTCTTCATCTGACTCAAAAGAGAGCTTCCTTTGAACTAGAGTGGTTTCTCTCTTAGATTTCTTCTTTTTGCCACCTCCAGCAGGCTTTGAAGCCTTCCTCTTCTGCTTCTTTCCTGGACCAGCAGAAGAGCCCGGGGCAGCAACCATAGGATCAGCCAAGGAATCTGAATCAGCTGGCCCAATCACGTCCAGGTTACTTCCCCTTAGGAATTTAATGTGGTTGTACTCCACAACCCATTCCTCATCCCACTCATGCTGGGGCAGCAGATGATTAAGAAGAATAGTGATCTTGGTGGCCATGGAACACTTGGATTTGAAGTTGTACACATATTCCCCATTCACCTCCTTCACCAAGCACCTCTTCGACTCCTGTTCCAGGCGGAACCATAGCAGACTCACCCAGTCTGCTTGCACCCCGTCGAGAATGGTGCGGGCCACACTCAGGCGGAGTTTGGTAATGGCGTCCAAACTCCCCTGTTCCGCCAAGATGACCTTGGTCACCACATCCATTAGGAACCGAAACTGCCTTCTCAGCATGGATTTCTTCAGGTTCGTGGTGGTGTCCCTGAAACTCGTCCTGGCCATTAACTGAAAGGTTTCCAGATAGTTGGCTTCTTTATATTTGTGAGGTTGGACACCAGTGGAGGATAGGCCAAAGATGTCAGCGACAGCATCCTTGGAGATAACAACAGCTACTTCATCAACCAAGGAGCCGATGGAGTCTGTGCTGAACTGGGCCCTAAGAAGGAATTGGAAGGCATAGAAATTTAGGGTTTTATGGTCAGGGGGGGTCATGGAGATGAAGGTTCGGAGATTTTGGTGTTGGAGAAGGTTTAGGATTTCTCTAATTTCAGGAACCCTAGTTGTGTCGAAATCAACACACATCTCCGCATACATCTTTTCTTTGAACAATTTTTGCATTGTCTTGGACGCCATAGCTTCAACACACAGATTAGAGATGCAGAAAATAATATGCAGGAGAAAGGTAGAAGGAAGTCGAAGTAGAAAGGTTTTTCAGAAATAAGTTAAATGGATTTTTATAGTATTCGAAGAATATGAGCAGTTTTTCCAAAATTAAAACAAATCAATTTTGATCGTAGATTTGTATCTTGCATCACACAAATCAAAGGTCCAGAATAAATGACCTTTGAGAATTTTGGAGGTGATGCGTAGGTGTCAGGATTTCGAAAGGTTTTGACCGCCTCAAAAGATTCCCTTTTTTTTAAAAAAAAGGTAATAATGAAAGCGCTTTTTGAGAAGATTTAGGCGGTGTTAAATTAATTACAACTGACACCTTATTTTGAAAAAGGTAATAAATCCCCAATTTTTCGTAAACGAAAAGATTTGATTGCCAATTTTCTAAAATAATTTTAGAAAATAAGGATTTATTAATTTTTTTAAAAGATTTGATAGATAAAATAAAATTTTAAAAACCGACATAAAGATCATAGGAATACTTATCGAGATGCTGACGTGGCAAAATCAGCTGATAAGAGCGATCCTTATGAAAATCTTTTCTACTCATCTGGGTCTTTAATGTCAGCTGACATGGACCAGCTGAAGCAAAGTGGCCTTGTCTGACTTTCATAACTTATCCCTGTATCAAGTTAGTCATAACAAGATAGAGAAAAGAAAGGAAAGAATAAGTAGACATACCAGATCAGCTGTTGTGAGGATCAGCTGATTACTTCAGCAGAAAGGTCCTCAGCTGGGTACCAGCTGACTACCCGTTTACCCAAAAAAAAAACTTTCTTTCTAAAGAATTGCTCCTCCATCTATCATTCCTAACTCTGCTACTAATTCTCTGAATCTTACCTCTGCTAAGGGTTTGGTAAGCACATCTGTTCTCTGCTTCTCCGTAGGAATCTTCTCCATCCTGATATCTCCTTTCTCAGCATGATCCCGAAGAAAATGATGTCTTATGTCCACATGCTTGCATCTAGTATGGAGAACAGGATTCTGAGTAATGGCTATTGCACTTGTGCTATCACAGAAAATGGGTATCTCTTCTGTAATCACATGGTAGTCCCTCAGCTGTTGTCTGATCCAGAGCAGCTGAGAGCAGCAACTACCAGCATCCATATACTCTGCCTCTGTTGTGGAAGTAGCTACTGAAGTCTGTTTCTTGGAGAACCAAGACATCAGCTTACTTCCCAGAAACTGACATGTGCCAGAAGTTGATTTCCTATCAATCTTGCACCCTCCATAGTCAGAATCTGAATACCCACTCAGCTGAAAATTGTCATCAGCTGGGTACCAGAGGCCTAGATTGTAAGTACCCTTCAAATACTTTACAATCTTCTTTGCTGCTTCCAGATGAGATTTCTTAGGATTTACCTGATACCTTGCACACACCCCTACTGCAAAGCTGATATCAGGTCTGCTGGCAGTGAGATACAGCAGAGAACCAATAAGTCCCCTATATTGTGTCTGATCCACTTTCTCACCAGCCTCATCTGGATCCATGCTAAAGTTTGCCATCATTGGAATCTTCCTTTCTAAACAAGGTTTTGTCTATCTTTCCTTTACTGAATACACTATCCAGTAGGAACTGTGATAGAGTATCATACCAGGCTCTAGGTGCCTGCTTTAGTCCATATAAAGCTTTCTGCAACCTATAAATCTTGTTCCCAATCTCAAATCCTGGTGGCTGTTCCACATAAACCTCTTCTGCCAGGATTCCATTCAGAAAAGATGACTTGACATCCATCTGATAGACTTTGAACCCTTTGAAAACAGCATAGGCCAGAAACAATCTAATGGCTTCTAGTCTTGCCACAGGAGCAAATGTCTCATCATAGTCAATCCCCTCTGACTGTGAATACCACTGGGCTACTAGCCTTGCCTTGTTTCTAACTACTACATCATTTTCATCCTTTTTGTTCTTGAATACCCACTTAGTACCTATGACCTTCTGATGTTTGGGCCTCTCCACTAGAGTCCAAACTTCTTGTCTTGCAAACTGATTTAACTCATCTCGCATAGCTACAATCCAGTTTGGATCTTCAAGAGCTTCAAGGATATTCTTGGGTTCTATCAGAGACACATAACAGCTGAATTGAGCACCCAAGTTTAGCTTTCTTCTGGTCTGAACACCCACACTTGGATCTCCTAGAATATGTTCAGCTGGGAAATCAGACAGCTTCGTCTTGCCCCTCTGAGGTGCCATAGTCTGCTCCTCTTGGGTCTTGTCTGACATTCCCCCTTGGTTAGTGTCAGGAGTCAAGATGCCATCATCTGGTGCTGATGATGGCTTATCAGCTGATTTGGGCTCATCGTCTGAATCTGAATCTGATTATATCCTTGGTACTACTACCTTAATCAGATCTGGCTTATCTGACAGATTCAGCTGATCCACCTCTTCTGCTAGCTTCTCCTTGTTGTACACATGAAAAGATTCATCAAATACAACATGGGGTGTCTCCTCCACACAGAGAGAGACTTTATTAAAGACTCTATAGGCTTTGCTACTTCCAGAATATCCTAAGAATATTCCTTCAGCAACCTTAGCATCAAAAGTCTTTAACTTAGTCTTTCCATTATCATGGATGAAACACCTACACCCAAAAGTATGGATAGAGGAAAGGTTAGGAGTTTTACCTTTGTACATTTCATAAGGAGTCTTCCCATGTCTCTTGACTGGTAGACACCTATTTTGGATGAAGCATGCAGTATTGATGGCTTCTGCCCAAAACCTTTGAGGAGTCTGATATTCAGCTAACATAGTCCTTGCTGCCTCTTTGAGGGTTCTGTTTCTCCTCTCAGCTAACCCATTCTGCTGAGGTGTTCTGGCAGCTGATGTCTCATGCTGAATACCATTATCCCTGCAATAGTCAGAAACAACAGAGTTTAGAAACTCAGTACCTTTATCACTTCTGATTCTGACTATGCTGAGGTCCAGCTCCTTCTGAATCCTCTTGAACAACTCCAGCATCTTGACCATAGTCTCATTCTTCTTGAACAAGAACACTACCCAAGTGAATCTTGTATAGTCATCAACAATCACTAGTGTGTACTTCCTTCCACTGAAACAAAGAGGTGAGACAGGTCCAAACAAGTCCATATGAAGCAGCTGGAGTGCTTTTGTTGTTGAAGTACTCTGCACATCTTTGAATGAGGCTTTAGTCTGCTTTCCTTTCTGACAGGCATTACACTTCTGCTCAGATGCAAACACCTCATTTGGTAGACCTCTGACTAGACCCTTCCTTGCAACCTTGTTGAGAGTCTTGAAGTTCAGATGACCTAACCTCTTGTGCCAGAGCCGGCTGATCTCTGATGAGCTTTTAGCAACCAAACATGAGTCAACTGGACAGCTTGCAAAATCTGCAAGATACATATTACCTCTTCTGAGGCCAGTTAGTAGCACCTGCTCATTTAAATCATTAATAACAAGACAAGAGTTCTTAGAGAATCTTACTGAATATCCCTTGTCACAGAATTGGGATACAGACAGAAGATTGTGCATGAGCCCTTCTACATAGTAGACTTCTTCAACTCTTGTTCCTTTGATCAGCAGAGTGCCAACTCCTCTGGTGACTCCAAAATTGTTGTCACCGAACACAACTTTAGGCCCATCCAGCGTTACAAAGTTCTGGAGAAGATGCTTCTCAAAGGTCATGTGCTTCGAGCAACCGCTATCAATGTACCAGACATGGCCCTTGGCTTCTCCTCTTTCTATAGGGCTAGAGTTAACCTGAAATTAAAACTCAGGCTTAGGTACTCTATCTTTGGGTCCTGATTGGTTAGTATCGACTTTCTGGATCCACAGGTAGAGATCATCCTTATGAGGTTTAGGGGATCTCAACCTTCTACCATATTTGTCCACAAAAATCATCTCCCTTAGAGGATCTTTTCTGGGGCGATGAGTGATAACAGCGGGTTTGTAGGTGGGTTGCTCGAAAGGATAGTTTCGGCTTGAGCCTCCGAATGACTCATAAACTTTAGCCGGTGAAGACTTGCCTACTTTGGTTACATTAAAAGTAACCCAGGGCTGAGGTCTATTTCGCTTGGGTTTACTCTGCTGAGATGACCCAGGCTTATCATTCCTCTGCTGATTCTGCTGAGGTCTCCTTGTCTTAGCTGAGCTATGA
Source organism: Prunella vulgaris (assembly GCA_026898435.1). Lineage (NCBI taxonomy): Eukaryota > Viridiplantae > Streptophyta > Magnoliopsida > Lamiales > Lamiaceae > Prunella > Prunella vulgaris. The sequence continues at coordinate 1,027,490 of JAPKLY010000083.1, read as the reverse complement.
CTTGGATTCCTCTTCTGATCTCGAGGCTTCTGAGCTTTGGACTTATGTTGATTGTCAGCATGCTTCTGAGTTTTAGTACTCTTCTGCTCTGCTGAAACCTTTTTATCACCAGCAGACTTCTGAGCTTTGGAGCTCTTCTGTCCAGCTGGGACCTTTTCTGTCCCTCTGCTATTTTGCCCTTCTGATCCAGATGCAGGCTCAGCTAGCCCTTTACCCTTTCGAGGATCCCTAATTAATCCACTGTCACCTTTCTTCTTCTTTTGTGGTTTGGGTTTGGGATAACCAAGACCCCTTTTATCATTCACAGTTTGTGAGGACGCAGCTATTTTAGACACGGCAATTTTTGCCTTAGTCAGCTGATCCACTTTCAGCTGAAGCTGCTGTGAATTTTTGGTTATCAGTTCATTCTGCTTGAAGAGTTCATCGAACTTTGCTGTCAGCAGATTATGTTCTTCACTTAAGACAGTGTTCTCAGAAAGTAGCTTTTCTATCAGCTTCTCCTATTCCTCACATTTTGCTATTAAGTCAGCAGACTTGTTAGCTTGTGAGTCATAGGATATCACTGGTAGTCTAGCACTTTCTAGATCTTGTCTCAAGCTTAAAACTTCAGCTTTCAGACTAGAGTTCTCCTCTTCCAACTTAGAACAGACTTTTAAGGAAGATTGGAGATCAGATAACAACTTGTGTATATCTGACTCCATAGAATAGGTAGAGGAGCAAGATGAGCTAACAGAGGGAGTAGGAGAATTTACCTCTTCTACCTTAGCCATGAGGCAAATATCATCCTCTGATTCAAAATCAGATGAGGATGAGGATGAGCTGATGTCCTGCTTCTCCTCCTCTGCCAGCAGAGCTCTCTTATCAGCGAACCTACGATCTCTCTTGATCCTCTTCTCTTCTCTCTCCCTAGGGGTAAGCTGAGGACAATCATATCTGAGATGTCCTGGCTTGTTGCAAGTGAAACAGACACCATCTCCTCCTCTTCTGGGACTTGGTTCCCTCCTTCTCTCTGGAGACTTATATCTGGTCTCCTGTTCATCTGATGGTCTTCTGGCATCAGATGACTTCTGGTATCTTCTGGAAGAATCACTCTTATTCTTCTTCCAATGAGATCTATACTTCTGAAACTTGTTTGACATCTTGTCAAACTTCTTGGTCAATAAAGCAAGTTGCTCCTTTAAGCTCATGTCCTCTGGAGCAGAAGACTTCTCTTGACTATCAGCTGCAGCAGAGAAAGAAATATTCTTTGTAGCTGATGAAGTTGGAGTCTCATCTTCTTGATCCTCTTCTTGGATATCGAACTCATGTGCCTTCAGATGAGATAGCAGTGTATGATGACTTATCTCAGATAAATTCTTTGTCTCTTTAATTACTGTCACCTTCACTCTCCATCTAGGAGTAAGAGATCTCAGAATTTTGTTATTAATCTCTTTCTCCGAGTAATCCTTTCCTAAGGAGCTTGCCTTATTCAGTATGTTTGTCATCCTCATATCTAGCTAATCAATGGTTTCATCAACTTTCATTTTAAATGTGTCATAGGTATGTAGAACAACTTGAAGCTTGTTCTCTTTGATTTGATCTGTCCCTTCACACATCTAGGAGAGTTTCTCCCACATCTCCTTAGCAGTTCTGCACGTCTTGATTTTCTCTATATATTCTTTGGAGAGTGTCTCAATGATTTCTGTTCTGGCCACTTGATCGAGGTTGAAGAGTTTCCTTTCAACATCTTTTAGTTCACTCTTCTTCTTCTCTGTCTTCCTTCTTTAACTGATTTCAGCTTCTGGAGTCTTGCCATCGCTTACTCCTTCCCAGAAGAACTTGATTGGCCCTTCCTCCAGAACATCTAACATCCGATCATGAATGGCTCCAAGGTGATTCTCCATTCTGAATTTCCAATAATCATAATCCTCTATGGAGAATTCAGGCAGCTTCCATATCTTGGATCCACTCTTTTTGTAGGAAGACATATCTGCAAGTGATTAGATAAAAAGCACACAAGATTTTCCAAAAGCAGATTTTCAGGGATCTGTCCAGGTGACCACCAAGAGCTTTCTCAGGCAGTGGTCTATTGGATACACAACTCTGATACCACTTGTTGGTCCCAAAGGCAGGTTTTAGGGTAGAATACACTTGAACAAGTCTAGAAGGGGGGGTTGAATAGACTTGTAAGAATTCAAAAACCTTTTTCTATTTTACCGATTTATTCAGAAAATCAGCAGACTACTTAAGGTAGTCTGAATTTTGAAAATAGTGCGCTGTGTGTAGTGCGGAAACGTTTTTAATGAAAATCGATTTTTAGGTGATGTGCACAAATAAGAACATAAAGAAATACGAAGAGACACAGGGGGTTTATAGTGGTTCGGACCAACTGTCCTACATCCACTCTCCTCAATCCAACTTGGACTTGAGGGGCTCTCCACTAACTCACTTACTTACATAGTTTGAGAGTACTACTCTCTTACAACTTGTCAATGCTACAAGCGCAATTGACTTCTCACAGCTTCTACAAAGCTTTTACAAAGGATAAGTATGAATGGTGTTTTTTAGCGTAAGTGATAAATCTGACAGAGTATCGGCTAGCTTAATGTGCGTGTAAAATCCGATACAAAAATTATCACTATTACTCTAATTTATAGGATCAAATAACTAGCCGTTGGGATGGACTAGAAATCTGAGATCCTATAATCCCGTATTTAATCAATCAATGTGATTGATTGAATTTCCTTCTTGATTCTCGTCAATCTTCGCGATCTTCAATCAATCAAGTTTGTCCCCTTGATTGATTGATCTTTTATTCTGGGAATCTTCCTTTTATGTCGCAAGTTAACCCTTAAAATTGATTCTGAAGAATCTGGGCCGAGCACAAAACCTCAGTTGATCCGTCTCCTCAGCTGGTGTATCAGTTTGCTGATACTTGGACCTTAGCTGATGTGCAAGTTTGCTGGAGTGCACCTCAGCTGGTCTTCTTGACTTCGTCTGAATAAGTCTTTTATCCATAGTCCTTGTCTTGTATGCAACGTGCTCTCAGCTGATCAGCTAATCTCCTGATATCAGCTGATCTTCTCTTCAGCTATCAGCTGATGTAAACTTCTCTGATGATCTGCTCTCGATGCTCCAGTGTCAGCTGCTTAAATCTTCTGTCTTCTAAAATTGGTTAAGTCCACAAGGTCTCAGCTGGTCTTCTCTTCTATGATAGCTTCGAATCTTCTAGGCAGCAAGGTAGATTCCCCCTCACTTGAACCTATCTAATCCTAACTACTCATCAGCTGACTAACATGTTCAGCTGGTCCTATTACAAGCTGATTGGTTTATTATATCATCAAAACATCTAACATAGATATCCTAACACTAGGTATGGTCACTGTCAGACAAGGACAACCAGTACCTGCACCTACCTAAAATAGGAGGTTTTGAGACGGATCTCCTCCAACAAATCTATTTCAAACCCCCCTATAAATACAGAAGGCCTTGCTCCCATTCAAGGCTAACGGGAAATTTCCAAGAGAAAGCTCTCAAGATTCCAAGCACTCAAAGCATACTTTGAACAACACTTTGAAACCTTAAATTTCCCTAGTGTTGTAGTAGGAATCTTCTCTGTATTTTGCTTAGAGTATTGATCCCATCCTTAGAACTGTTTTGTTAGAGGGATCAATACATAATAGTTGGAAAACGCGAATACGAAACCCCTCAGGTTGTGAGTTGGTTGGTAGGAATGACTGGGACTTGTAAAATGCCCAGGGGTCAGTTCCTTATAGAGGAAGTTGGCTATTCGTGTCCCTTGGCACGTAAAACCCAAGTACCTATCCTCAGGGTTTTGAGGATAGCTTCATGTTAAATCAGGTCATGGACGTAGGAGTTGGTTATCTCTGAACCACGTTAAAAAGACCCTTGTGTGCTGATTTACTATTTGCTCAGGATCATAATTATCATATATATTAAACTGAAGCATACATGCATTATTTTGAAAACATCAGGACTGATACTTCATCCTGATCAGTAAAACTGTGCACCTGCCCTAACCACATTTTCCCTAAGCAAACTGATAAGTTTTCAGAACTAAAACGAGTAGAAACTTAAGGGCTCTCATTCCGCACTAATCTGAGCTTACTGAGATAGTAGCCCAACTGACTAGCTTCCGAGCAGTCAGTGGGATTGTTATCTCTATTGAGCTTCTGAGAGCACAACTATGACTTAACTTATTTGGTTCGTTGCTGATTCAACCTTGCTGCCCCTGAGGACACTCAGTTTAACTGAACATTTTCAGGAGCTTCCTGACTAAGTCTGAAAGAGCATTTTCCTGAGTCTTTTGGGAAAATTTGACATCAGTGTATTCCCCCCCATACACTGATTTATACTCGTTTCGGGACCAACAAGTGGTATCAGAGCAGTGGTTCAAAAGACCACTGACTTTGTTTACCAACAGTTTCTGAGGAGAAACTTTTGGTGGTCAACTGAACAGATCTTATTCTGAAAACTTGCATATCATGACATCCGGTTCTAAGCGCCTTGAAGGCAATCTTCCTGAGTTCTCTATTGACAACTATGATTATTGGAAATTCAGGGTCCTTGCACATCTCTACTCCATTCATGACCAAATGTCAAAGGTGATTGAGCATGGTCTTATCAAGTTCATGAGGAATCTTCAGACCACCTGGCCCGTTGCTGGTAATGTCCCTGTTCCTGCTGCCAGAGATGAGGAAGTGGAGAGGTCCGCGCTTACATCCGATCAGATTAAGCAAATCGGACTGGATAATGTTGTGAAGAACATTATACTCCATACCGTTTCTTATGAGAATTCAGTAAGACTCATGCATCTGACCATTGTGAAGGAGATCTGGGAAGCCCTGAAGGAGATGAGTGAGGGTTCAGAGAAGATCAAGGAGAACAAGCGTGATCTTGCTATCAGGAAGTTCTAAGTGTTCCGGACGTTGGAAGGAGAGACCATCGATCAGATGGAAGCTCGGTTCATTAAGATGATGAACGAGCTAACAACCCTTGGGAAGGAGTTTCCCAAGAGGGAGGTGTCGTCTAAAATCCTGAACTGTCTCCCTGAAAGATGGCACACATGAGTGATCTTGTTGAAGAACACTCAGGATCTCACTAATATCCCTTACTCACACCTCTTCTCAGAGCTAAAGGCTCTGGAATTCGACCTCGATAAGAGGAAGACGAAGGGTGTTTCCAGTGAGGATGTCAGTGAGGAGAAGACACCTGAGAAGGAAAAGAACGTGGCTCTTAAAGCTACTCATGAGGCTGAGGCTGAGGCTGGATCTGGCTCGAAATCACTCAGAGACGTGAGCAAGGATGAGCTAACCCTGGAGTACAGCCTGATGGCATGGAGATTTAAGAAGCTGAACTCTCGTTTCGGCAGGTATAAGAAGTTTTACACTAACTCTCATGACCGCAGGTATTCCAGCCCCAGGAGACCGAGCCCCCGGAGGGAAGAGAGGAGGGGTTCAGATTCCAGGAAAGAGAGAGACGAGCCTAAGCAGCGGAGAGATGAGAAAAGCTCCAAGAGGAGAGATGATGCTGATCCCAGAAGATCCAGCTCCAAACCTGAACGATCATCAGGGAGCCGGAGGGAGTCATCTGATAAATCGGGTGTTTCTGATGTAGATCAGTGTTACCACTGCAAGAAGACCGAACATTATCAATATGATTGTCCGGAGCTCAGTGCTCGTGAGAGAGAAGATCGGAGAGCGTAGAGAGATCTCTAGGCATCAGATCGGAAACTATGATGGCTAAGGATTCCTCAGATTCAGATGGCCCAGGACGCTGATCCCCTGAACTCTTCTCCGATGAGGAGTATGATGATCTCTGCCTGATGGCAGATGTTGAGGTATGTTCTTCTGCCTCTTCTCCTGATCACGCACCTGAGCTTAGCTCAGATTCAGCAAGGGATCTCGACCTTCAGCTTGCCTTAGAGCAATTGATGGTTGATTTCTCGAGGCTGCAGGTGACTCATATTCACACAGTGGACATGAATGCACAACTGAGCGGGGAGAATGATCGGTTAACTGAGTCTCTCAGAATGAGAGATACTGAGAAAGCCCTCAGACTAGTAAACCTCTAGGAAGTGTTGCTCCATGTCCGGAATAGGCATGATGAGACTCTAATGGAGGTTGAAAGGCTGAATGGTGTAATCAGCTCACTGATTGAGACTCGTGACACTGATCAGTTCCTTGCTCAGGAACAGCAGATGATTGAGCGAATTGCTCTGAGAGGGATGTTCGAAACTGAGTGGCAAGCTCGCCTTAGTGCTGAGCAAACTGCTTGGGATCTTGAGCTGATCTCAAAGGTGAATGCTCATCAGAAACTGGTGCCTATGTACACCACTGAGCTTGAGGCCCTGAAAAGAGAAAATGTACGCCTTCAGTAAAAGCTGAAGAAGTTACACACATCTTCCCAAGTGGTTGATGAGTTAACAAGTTTCTCTCAGCTGACCGATGGTGCTAAAGCTGGGTTAGGCTATGATGCCTTTAAAGACCCAAAGGGCAAGAAGAAGATAGGTGCTTCAGGGAGCAACTCTCAGAAAAGGTTTGTCCCTGCCCAAACTGATGACAAGGTCCCTAGTGTTGCTCATCAGGATAAGGGCAAAGGGAAGGAGAAAGTGTCTGCTGAACCTGTCAGGCAAAAGGCTGAGGGACCAAGGCCACAACCTAAGGGACAGGCCAAGGTACCTCACCAGGAGCCGAGGATAGAGGACCAAGGAAACTCCAAAGCTCAGCCTAGGAATACTCATGCTGGAAAGAACTCTGCCCCAAGTACTTCTCAGGCACAGCCTAGAAATGCTCAGGGTGGAAGGAATTCTGGTCAGGGAAGGCCTCAGGCAAGGCCAAGGAATACTGAGGTGCAGAAGCCTCAGGCAGGGCACAGAGCCGATCAGGAGCGTCCTAATCCTCAAAGGAGAAGGACAAACCAGGTGGCCTCTGAAAGGCAACGGAGACCTGACTCCGATAACACTCAGACCAGACCTCAAGTACCTAGAGGTCAGGCCCGAGCTGCTCCTTCCCAGGATAGGCATCAGCCCAATGCACCCAGGCCAAGGAGAAACAGGAGGCCCGCCCCCAGGAATCAATCCAGGGCTCCTGAGACTCAGGCTGACACCCATACACCCTCAACTCCCCAGGTACAAAGGAAGAAGAGGACTGTGTATGTTGATGTTTCTGGGAGACAGGTTTACACTTCAGACGCTGTCAGAATTGTGAAACAAATATGGATCCCGCAGGGTATGGCTGACAATGTAGGACCCAATACTAGATGGGTACCTGAGGCCTGATTCTTTTCAGGTCGCTGCGGGCTACAAGAAGAGGAAGGAGGATCTGATGAAGGACTAGTACTTGGACTCAGGGTATTCCAGGCACATGACCGGATTTCATGATCTTCTTCGGGACTACGTAGCTCAGGAAGGCCCGCAGGTAACCTTTGGTGATAACTCTAAGGGCTTCACCAGAGGATTCGGTACCCTTGTTGTTGTTTTAGTGAGAGTGCTTAATGTATCCTATGTTGAGGGTCTTAGGCATAACCTGCTTTCGGACAGTCAGTTTTGTGACCGTGGATATAGTGTAGAATTTACATCTAACATATTCCTTGTGAAAGACAAATCTACACTGCAGGTTCTGATTACAGGTGTCAAGAGAGGCAACGTTTATTTTGCTGACTTTAATAGCAGCTCTCCTGAAACTTGTTTGGTCGCTAAGAGCTCTTCTGAGCTCAGTTGGCTTTGGCATAAATGCCTGAGTCACTTAAAATTCAAGATTATTAACAAAATCTCTCGACTTTCTCTTGTAGAGGGTCTACCTAATGAAGTTTTTAGCAAAGACCACGTGTGTGGAGCATGTCAGGAAGACAAGCAAACCAAACCTTCATTCAAGGAGAAAGATGCCTTCTCAACTGACAGAGTGCTTCAGCTCCTGCACATGGATCTCTTTGGTCCGATTGCTCCTGTCAGCATGAATGGTATGAAATATACCCTTGTTGTTGTTGATGATTATTCCAGGTACACATGGGTTATTTTCTTGCTGAACAAGAAGGAGACTCATGTCAAGCTTCCTGAGTTACTCAAGAAATTAAGCACTGAACAGGGTCAGAGCATTGTCAGGATCAGATCAGATCGTGGAACTGAGTTTATTAACTCAATTATAATTGATTTTTTTACTGACCTTGGTATTGCTAATGAGACTTCTGCAGCCAGGACCCCTCAGCAGAATGGGGTAGCTGAGAGAAGGAACCGGACCCTGAAGGAAGCTGCCCGGACCATGTTGGCTGAGTCAGGACTATCCAAGAAGTACTGGGCTGAAGCAATCAACACTGCTTGCTACACTCAGAACCGATCTCTGCTGAACAAACAACATGCTCAGACACCTTATGAACCTTGGAATAAAAGGAAGCCTCGCATCTCCTATTTCCATATCTTTGGGTGTAAGTGTTTCATCCTCAACAATGGAAAAGACCAGCTTAAAGCCTTTGATAGCAAGTCTAACGAGGGAGTTTTCTTAGGATACTCCTCAGTCAGCAAAGCTTTCAGGGTGTATAACTATCGGACCCTTTGTGTGGAAGAAACACCTCATGTGGTGTTTGATGTGACTGCATCAGTGCGTAGAAAACAGGTTCCGAATCCTGACACCGAAGGGGTTACCAAGAGGGTGACAAGACTGAGCCTGAAGAATCCTGAGTTCAAGGTCAAATTCGTGAATGCTCCACAAGGATGGGATGATGATGATGATGACGATCAGGATGGACCTCAGGCCAACCCTCAGCAAGCCCCAGCCTCGGAGAATGTTGAGTCTCAGATGGAGGCACAGACTCAACATGAGGTACGTACTATCGGTGATGATGCTTCTGCACCTTAGACAGTTATTGAGTCCAACTCTGTAGGGGAAACAATGTCCCTGATATTGTACAACCATCAGGGAATGACTCAGTGTCCCCTGTTCTTTCTCATTCCGCTTTTTTGCCTGTTATTGTCGAGACTAACATTTCAGGTTCAGGTGAGGGAACGTCAGCAGCTCTCAGTGCGGCCGTCAGCAGGAGGCGGTGGCTAGATGATCACTCATTGGCTGACATCATTGGTGATGTCAATGAGGGGGTCAGGACAAGGTTGTCCTTTTGTGAGAGAACTATGTTTTGTTGTTTCCTGAGTGATCAGGAACCTAAGAGCATAGAAGAAGCTCTTGCTGATCCCAACTGGATCCTAGCCATGCAAGATGAGCTCAATCAGTTTGAGCGGAATCAGGTTTGGGAGTTAGTTGATAGACCTAGGCGTCAACATGTCATTGGCACCAAATGGGTTTTCAAGAACAAGAGGGATGAGAAGAATGTTGTTGTCTGGAACAAGGCCAGACTAGTGGCCAAGGGTTACTCTCAGGCCGAAGGGATCAACTATGATGAGACCTTTGCCCCAGTTGCAAGGTTGGAAGCAATTAGGTTGTTCTTAGCTTATGCAATATTCAAGAAGTTTAAGGTGTATCAGATGGATGTAAAAAATGCTTTTCTGAATGTTGTACTGAACGAGGAGGTTTATGTGGAACAACCTCCAGGATTCGAAGTTGGTGACAAGGTACATCACCTCAAGAAAGCTCTTTATGGCCTGAAGCAAGCTCTCAGGGCTTGGTATGATACATTTTCCCAATTCCTGATAGACCACTGGTTCGTAAAAGGAACAGTGGATAGGACCCTCTTCAGGATATCCGAAGGGGAAGACATTCTCTTGGTTCAGATTTATGTGGATGACATAATATTTGGATCACCTAACCTGAAGCTTTGTGAGAAATTCTCCAAGCTGACGACGGGGAAGTTTGAGATGTCAATGATGGGAGAAATGAACTTCTTCTTGGGTCTCCAAGTCAGGCAAACTGACTCCGAAATCTTCATAAATCAGTCCAAGTATGTGAGGGACTTGATTCAGAAGTTTGGAGTTCAAACCAGCAAAGTCTCACGTATTCCCATGAACACAAATGAGAAGCTGGATCCTGATAAGGAGGGGACCTCAGTAAATCAGACTGAATATAGGGCACTGTTAGGATCCTTATTGTACCTGACTGCAAGTCGTCCTGACATCACTTATGCAGTCGGAGTTTGTGCAAGGTATCAGTCTGATCCGAAGAAAAGTCATCTAGAGAGTGCCAAAAAGATACTGAAATACCTGAAAGGTACTGTCAATTTAGGACTTTGGTATCCCTCTGATGACAACCTAGAACTGACAGGCTATTTTGATGCTGAATATGGAGGTTGTAGACTTGATAGGAAATCAACTACAGGCACATGTCAGTTTCTAGGGAGTAAACTGATCTCTTGGTTTTCTTAGAAGTAAACCAGTATTGCAACGTCTACTACTGAGGCTGAGTATATGGCGCCATGCAGCTGTTGCTCCCAGATCCTTTTGTTGAAGCAACAACTGAGAGACTACCAAGTTGAGGCCACTGAAGTCCAAATTTATTGTGATAACAATAGTGCCATTTCCATATCCCAAAACTCAGTCTTACACACAAGGTGTAAGCATGTAGACACCAGGCATCACTTTATAAGAGATCATGTTGAGAAGAAGGATATAAGGATGGAGAGGATCCCTACTGACAAGCAGAGAGCTGACATCCTGACTAAGGCTTTGCCTAAAACTAGGTTTGTTGAGTTGTCAGTAGAGTTAGGACTTCTTGACCCAGGAGTAGATGGTCCAGTATGAACCTCAGTTCAGGATTGAACAAGGTGTTCAGGAGGAATGACTAACTCAGGATTAGGTTGCAGAGATGGATGGCTTTAGGGGGAACAGACATCAGATTTGGATCTTCAGAATCAGAATAGGGTTAGGTTCAGGACACAGAGCTCAGGGCTTGTCACCCTGATCAGACTCAGAGGTATCAGTCAGGTTTCTATATCTGACTAACTGGTATGTATTATTGAACCTTTGCTTTAATTGTGACTAACTTGCATCATTTCTGATCATGTCTGACATCACATCAATCACAGGGTTTTTAACTCTAAATCCCAGTCGTTCATTTATTATTCAGTTTTTAGAAAATGCAAAATGCATATTTATTTCAAACATTCCTCTGACACGCATTAAATGCAAGTGTGGGCGGGAACAGTTTTCAATAAAGGTTTGAATTATAACTTTGAAAACTAAATTTGGTAAAGTTTTATTCAGGATATGCCCCTTCATCTAATCCGTTGAATTTCAAAAGACTTTTAATCAAATCCGTCCATTAAAACTGAATCTTTAGGTATAAAAGGAAGCTTTGTGCACATTTCATAATTTGCGCACTCATATTTCTTTAACCCATATCTTCTGCAATTATCTCTCTTTCTTGCATCCATGGCTTCTTCTGCTGCTCAATCGATCGAGGACACAAAGAGATTCCACAATGCCATCTCTGAAGTGGAATCAAAGGTTTCATATGAATGGTTGGTCGATTTCTCTCATCGTGCCACCATTAAAGAGCTTGGACAAGTCTACGGAGCGCTGAATAATGCTGGGCTCGTAGATTTTGTTTCAAAGAAGCCAGCCATGACCTGCCCCCACCAAATCATTACCTTCTATGCCAATTTAAAGATGAATGATGACGATGAGTGGGAATCAGTGATTCCACTCAGGTGATCAGTGGAGAAGAACAGTAAGAAAGTTGTCCAGCACTTTACTGAGAGGATCAACGTCAGGGATCTTATCAGAAAGACGTACAATCTGCCCCACTCTACTGATGATAATCAACTCAGTGATCTCACTTCATACAAGGTTGGAGATGAGCAAGCTTGTATGAATGAGTATCTCATCATTCCTCAAGAGATCTTCAGTACGATGAATAAGAAACTCCTGAAACCTGCTTACAAGTTGTTGTTTGAGGTTGTGGTCCAAAGCATCATGGGCTTCATGGGAGGAATGGAGCAGATCAGTCTGCCCAAGATCAGGGGCTTGGCTGCCATGGTGGACAATGCCAAGATAGACTGGGAGGAGTTCCTTCTGCAAAAGCTGATCCTGGAGTCTAAGAAAGTGAGATTAGATGGAGATAGAGTGGTTCTCGACAAAAATCCTCATTTCGGATCAAGATTATCAGTTATGTTTCAGGGCTTTCTTGGAGATGTAGACAAGGATGGATGCGAAATCTTCAAGGACAAGCATATCCTTTTCAGGAGTCAGTGAAGAAAGTCCCGACGAATGTAAAGGTAAAGGGAATCACCATCTCTGAACCTGCTGAGAAGAGATCACTGCTAAGGGATGAGCCCTCCGATACTGAGTCTGACCAACCTGAACAAAGGTCAGTCTCAGTAGCCACTGCTGCTGTTCTAATTACTTCTGTGGCCCCTTCTGAACCTCCCTCGTCAGAACCAATGGCGGCTTCTGGCACTGAGAAGATACCTCAGGAGAAGGAGACACGGATTGAGGGAAAACCAGCTGAGGACGAGGTCAGGGTGGAGGTGAACCCTGAGGTGGCTATGATGGACGTGGTCCATGCAATCGGAGAGGATGAGGCTCAGGCGGAGCCCAGTGGAGGTGCTCAGGAGGAGAAAGGAGGTGGTGAGGAAGTTGTTGTCCCGGAGGGACATGGCAGTTCTGATAGAGGGGAAGAGAAGGAAGAAGACAAGGGAATGGAGGCTCAGGAGGAGGAGCTCCATGATGAAGATGTGGAAAATAATCAAGGGCGGCAATAGACTGTTTCCAATGATGCTAAGTCCGAATCTGATCACCCGGACGATGCTCAGGAGGAAACTCAGGAAGTGTCTTCACCACCCAAGATAACTCCTTTTAAGATGGATGCCAGATTTCAGGCCATCCGGTTTGTCACTCAATATCTTCCAGACTTGGAAGAATCTTATGGTGAGGAGGTAATCAGGCTCAGGGTCCTGATTATGATAAGGAAGGCGTTGGTTCCTGAGGTAGCTGCTTTGATAAAGGTCATTGGGGAGGAAGCACTTCGGGATCAGGAGCAAATCATTCTGGATAGGTTTGGGCTCCGATCATATGCCCAAGTTGTCAACAAGGAGGACTTCATTAGGGTGGTTAGGGCGAATAATCCTCAGCCCAACCCTTCTATGGCACTGACTGTTGTGCCAGTAGTCGAGGAAGATGCAACCTCGGGAGGAGGTACACCGGCCGATGACGCACTCCCAGGGACCGGGACTGCTGAGGCTACTGGAGAGGTCCCAAAGTCAGTTTCCACCAGATCCAAGTCAGCCAAGAAGAAGAAGGCCCGAACCATCGCAGTGGGAGTGTCACTGATGGGGAAGACTATTCTGGCGAAGCTCAATCGTCAGCGTGAGAAAATCAAAAACCTCACTGCTGAGTTGAACAAGGCTAGGAAGGAATCAGTTGATAGATTCCTGAGCCTTGAACAACAACGATCCACCGGAGTCACTACTGACCAAGTGCAAGAAATGATAGACGCTTCACTCAGTGGCATGGATGACAAGATAAAGGCACTGATTGCTGAGGCACTGAAGGGCAGGAGGCCTAGGTCAGGACAGTGGGTCGGGAAGAAGCGGATAAGGGAGATGATGCTCTTCTGACCAAATGGAAGGAGAGTCAGAAACCTTTCGAGGAAGCATGGAATAAGGCTCTGAATACAATGCTGAATGAGAGCATAGCAAGGTTGTCGGAGATTGCTACCATGCAGAGAGAGTTTAATGAGCATCTATCTGACAGTCTGCTCAGAGCTGAGGCCACCGAGAAGCTGGCGAATGAATTTCAGGTGGTAACTGACCAGTAAGCATCCCAGGGGATCCTGATTCAGGATATCAGAAAGAAGGTCGATAAGGACAAGGACTCCCCTGATGCTGCCATAAAGGGGGAAGGGAAAGCTCTGAAAAATCCTAAGTCTAAGGTTCAGAAACAGAAAGCTGATGTTTCCGTGGAAGACCTGATGGAGGAGCGTGAAGAGCAACGATTCCCTAGTGATCCCATTGTTGAGGGAAGAAAGAAGACAAAGCAACTGACGCTGGAGACTGCGATGCAGGTCAGAAGTCAGGCTACTGAGCTTGAAAAGCTGAAGGGGCAAGTGGCTGTGCTGAAGGAGAAGACTGATCCTAAGAAGAAGCCTGCCCCTGAAGCCGGAAAGAAGAAGTCAGTTGCTGCGTCCAAGAAGAAGGTGAGTGATGCTCAGGATGCCGGTCCCCTGGTATACGAGTACGTAGACAATTTTGTACCTCCGGAACTGAATGAAGCTTGGGTTCTAATCAAGAAAGAGTTCGTGGAGAAGTACTTTATCTTCGGGGATTGGCTGAAGACATCTAAAGGCAAGGACCGGAACACCATCTTTGCCGAATGGATGGCCTTACATCACACTAAGCTCTGGGCCAAAATCGATTATCATGCTGACAGAGCAGGAGTTCAGATCAAGGCACCTGAGCACATCACATATCCCCCTCCAACCCTTGGCATCAACAACCACCTCAACATGGATCTGATCAGAGGAGAGATTGCAATGATTGCAATAAGAACTGGAGCTTTGAATAATGCTGATCAGTACCATGCAGTCAAGCTGAGAGTACTGAAGAAGTACGGGATCTCTTTGGCTAGGTGGGATGATGAAGACTAGATAGTTTTTCAAGAATAGTATCTCAGGAACCTTTCGTAATCGTTTCAGGAAATCTTTTACTTATCTATTATATCAATGAAACTTTTTACATTCCTGAGACAACATCTCATTGACTCCTGATTTACTTTTCTGCTCTTTATCAAGAACTGTACTAACCATTTCCTGTTTCCATCTTATAGAACTAAGGACCTGATATAGGTTCCTGAACTGAATACTGAGTTATCAGTAAACTTGTATAGATGGTAGGATTTTTCTAAGGGTTTTGGCATCATCAAAAAGGGGGAAATTGTTGGGACAATCTGAGTGTTTTGATTAGATCCCAAAACCCCTTGATGAATTTGCCTAAGTATAGTTCATCAGGATGATAGGCCCAGGATAGATAAGTTAGAATAGATATTTCTATTCACAGGTATTAAGTTCAGCGGGAACGTGTTGAAGATTGAAGACTGATGGTGACGTCCCTAAAGTCTGAAGTCTAAGGCATTTCCAAACTTGAAGGCATGATCGTCCTGAAGATGATCATCCTGAGGCTGCAACCTGAAAACCCTAGAAAAAGTCCTGAAGACGCCTAGAAGTCATCCTGAAGAAGACCACTGATCCTGACAGAACTGAGTAGACTAAGCATGCTCAGGGAAGTCTCTATCAGTGAGGGCACAAGTAACCTAGATCAGGCTGAGTGTCTTACTGATGTTCATAAGTCCTGACTTGGGCTTAGTATCAATTAACCTGATACTTGTAAGTCCTGAGACCAAAAGGTTGCACGTGCGAATGGAAGTCTGATGAAGCAGAGAGAATGTCAGAGTCTCCAACATAAGACAAACATTTATTGTTGGTACCGAAACGAGTACAATCAGTGTATGGGGGGGAATACACTGATGTCAGATTTTTCTGAAAGACTCAGAAAAATGCTCTTACACTCTCAGTCAGGAATTCCTGAATTACTCAGTACGCTGAAGGTCCACAGGGACAGCAGGGACAATTCAGTAATGAGACAGATAAACTGAGTGTGAGTAAAGTGCTTGGAAGCTCAGTAGAGATAACAAACCTACTGACTGCTAGGAAGCGGGTCGGTTGGACTACTATCTCAGTGAGCTAGAGTACGGGCGGAAAGTGAGCCCTTAGGTTCTACTCGTTTTAGTTTCTGAAAACATTTTCTCTGAACTTGCTTAGTAGACTGGTGGTTAAGGCTGAGTGCACAGTATTAAGATTCAGGATGATTGATTCAGTCCTGAAGATAAAAACAATGCAGAATGTTCAGTTTATTATGATGACAGTTATGATCCTGAACAGAATAGTAAATCAGCACATAGGGGACTTTTTAACGTGGTTCGGAGATAACCAACTCCTACGTCCACGACCTGATTTAACAGGAAGCTATCCTCAAAACCCTGAGGATAGGTACTTGGTTTTTACGTGCCAAGGAACACGAATAGCCAACTTCCTCTCTTAGGAACTGACCCCTGGGCGTTTTACAAGTCCCAGTCCTTCTAACCAATCAATCTCACACCCTGAGTGGTTTGGTATTCTGGTTTCCAACTGAGATAGGTCTAGCAATACAAAACAATGCTAAATATTAGAGCTATCGATCTAAGCAAATACAGAGTGAATCCTACTACAACACTAGGGAAATTTAATTGCAGAGTGTTGTTTATAGTATGCTTTGAGAGCTTGGATTCTTGAGAGTTTTCTCTTGGAAATTTCCCGTTAGCCTTGAATGGATGCAAGGCTCTCCATATTTATAGGCAAGATTCAAAATAGATCCGTTGGAGGAGATCAAATAAAATCTTTCCTATTTTAGGGCGGTTGCAGGCTAGAAATACTGTTTGACCTAATCGCCATGCTTATTCTGGCAAGTTTGTCACATCGCCTGCAACTCTGAGACGCATTAAATGCCGCACTAAATGCTGCGCAGACTCCGTACATACATGTCGAAAGATCATTGGCTCTCCGTTCTAACGGCTAGTTGACTTTCATACATTTGTCCTTCCTCGTACATTCAATACTCTGAGTCTCTTCTTAATAACTCAGTCTGAATGTTTGTCTTATTGGAGTCTTACTGACATTCTCTTTGTCTCTTGTCCCATAGCAAAAATAACCTTTTTGCTTTGGACTTACATGGTTCAGGTGATCTGAACTGCTGCCCGAGTCAGGTCTTATGTGCATTCAGCACAGCCTGATAGATTATTCAGCCCAGTATGTGTAACCTTTTTTCTTTGGACTTACATGGTTCAGATAAACGGAACCAAGGCCTAAGTCAGGTCTTAAGTGCATTCAGCACAATCTGATAGATTACACTTACTCTTCACTGACTAAGATCTGTCCTGAGTATGCTTAGTGTACTCAGTAGAAACATCAGCCAATGGTACTTCAGGATTGACTTCAGGACGGATTAACAGGCTTCGATCTTCAGCTTCAGACCAGGCAATCTTCAGGAAGACTGACTGACTCCTTCAAGATGGATTACACTTCAGACTTCAGTAAATTGGGTCGACTCCAATATTCTTCAATCTTCAGCAAGTTCCTCCTGTACTGAATTCCTAACCTAACTATCCTGAACTATTTGATCCTGAACAACTATACTTAGGCAGATTCATCAGGGGTTTTGGGATCTAATCAAAATACTCAGATTGTCCCAACAATTTCCCCCTTTTTGATGATGCCAAAACCCTTAAGCAAATTCCTATTCATCTATACAATCAACTGACTTAGTCAGTGAGAATAACTTAGTACCACCTGACAAACTAGGTACTTAGTCTATAAGATGAAAACAAGGAATGGGTTAGTACAGTTCTTGATAAGGATTCAGAAAAGTAAATTCAGGAGTCAACAAGAAGTTGTACTCAGGAAAAATAAATAACTTCATTGATTGATATAAGAGTTACAATTATCTTGAAGCTATTACAATTCCTGACTAACTCTTTCCTGATTTATTCTTCATCCTTATTCTAAGCAGCTAGAGGAATTTCATACATCTCCAAGACTCGGTTCAGGACCTGCTTCATCCTGTTCCGATCACCAATGGCCCTGGCAGCGCGTCGTACTCTGACGACTTCTTCTGATATTATTTTCCGGTCTAGTTGCTTGGAGTTCCTGAAGAGTGGATGAGGATACTTAATGAATTCCGGAGGAGCAATCTCTACACCTTCTGTGTCAGCATGTCTGATTATTTCAGCCCATAGATTCGGATGCTCCTGTGCCATCCAGTGATGGAGTATGACGTCTTTTTCTTCAGATTGATCGTCCCATAACCCCACCACATAGAATAGGTAAGCCCACCTATTCTGGATCGGAATCCATACCTCCAACAACTCTATCGGAATGAAATCCTCTACGAACTGGAGAGGAGGGGGACCTTGATCTGGACTGACCACTAACTTCCTCTGAGTCTTTGTTCGAGATCCAGAAGGCACAATTTTCTTCTTCTGAACCTGCGAAGTCAGGTACTCATTGGACTCTTTTAGCCGTTGGATCTGACTGAGCAGCGAAATCTCCTTCATCTTCGCTATCTTCTCCGCCTCAGTCATCACCATCTTTTCCTGAGTGGTCAACCCCGGATTCATCTGTTCCTCCATCTCCTTATACAAAGGTTCCAGAGCGAGATCCTCAGAGGGCCTCAACCTCTTCGGCTCTGAACCTTCAGCGGCTTCGATGGCAGCGACGGACCTTGTCCTTTTTCTATATGCCGCTTTCAGTTCAGGGGGGAAGTTCTTCTTCTTGGCTTTACCAGTAGTAGCAGTTTGCTTCTTCCCTTCTTCCCCCTTTTTGGGAAATTTAATTGCAGAGTGAATCCCACTACAACACTAGGGAAATTTAATTGCAGAGTGTTGTTTATAGTATGCTTTGAGAGCTTGGATTCTTGAGAGTTTTTTATTAGGGTCATAATTGCATGTTTTTTGTCACACCCTAATCTTTAAATACAGCGGAAATCTTTAATAAATCTTGAAAAGTAATCCTTTGGGTGTGATCAAACTTATCATGAGATAAATTTTTCTTTTTCTTTAAAAACTCTTTGAATTAAAACATAGTACTTTCACATAGATCACAAAATAAAATCTTAGTATAAATTACATGTCTTGAATATTAATAATCATTTAAAACATGCTAATATACCACAAATAATTAAATCTACATGCAACCTAAATAATTCCAACTTAGCAAATCACATAATATCAAAAGCCCTTCACGCCTTTCTCCCTCGTCCGTTTCTTCAACTTGGCGAGGTCCTCATCCGCATCTTGCGCTTCAACGATCCGAGTTCGAAGGGTAGGTTGGATCGTCAAGGCTGCCAACATCGATTCCATCTTCTTGGTTGATTCGACAACTTCTATCTTCAACCGCTCGAAATCCTTCACCAAATCGTCTAGATTCGTCAAGGCAGCTAACACGCCACCTTTCCGACTTAGTGCATCCGTGACTACGTTCGCCTTCCCCGGATGGTAGTTGATGGTGCAATCGTAGTCCTTGACTAGTTCTAGCCAACGCCTTTGCCTCATGTTTAGCTCCTTTTGTGTGAAAATGTACTTGAGGCTCTTGTGATCGGTGAAGATCTCACACTTCGCACCATAAAGATAGTGTCTCCAAATCTTAAGTGCGTGAACCACGGCTGCAAGCTCGAGATCGTGGGTGGGGTAATTCATCTCGTGCATCTTCAATTACCTTGATGCGTATGCCACGACTTTCCCATGTTGCATCAACACACATCCTAGTCCTTGCTTCGAGGCGTCGCTATAGATCACAAACCCTTCCGAAGGATTGGGAATGGTAAGGACTGGAGTTGAAACCAATCTCTCCTTCAACTCTTGGAAACTCTTCTCACAAACCTTGGACCACACGAACTTCTCTCCCTTACGAGTCAACTTGGTCATCGGTGAGGCTATCTTGGCAAAACCCTCAATGAAGCGTCTATAGTAACCGGCTAAGCCAAGAAAGCTACGAACCTCATTCACATTTGTTGGTGCTTTCCACTCGCTTACGGCATCCACTTTTGATGCATCCACTTCAACTCCTTGGGCCGTGATTACGTGGCCTAGAAAGTTCACTCGATCTAGCCAAAACTCGTACTTGGAAAATTTTGCAAACAACTGCTCCTTGCGCGAGACTCCAAGTACCATCCTTAAGTGCTCCTCATGTTCCTCCTTACTCCGGTAATAGATTAGGATTTCATCGATGAACACTATGACAAACCGATCTAAAAAGGGATGAAAGACTCGGTTCATCAAGTCCATGAAGACAGCCGGTGCATTGCTCAATCCGAACGGCATCACCACGAACTCGTAGTGTCCATAGCGTGTGCGAAAAGCGGTCTTTGCTCTATCTCCTTCTTTGATCTTCAATTGATGGTAACCCGATCTCAAGTCGACCTTTGAGAATACGCTTGCCCCTCTAAGTTGATCGAACAAATCATCTATCCTTGGCAAAGGATACTTGTTCTTAATCTTGAGTCGATTAAGCTAGCGATAGTCAATGCACATCCTCCACGAACCATCTTTCTTCTTCACAAATAAGACTGGCGCTCCCCAAGGCGAAACACTTGGTTGGATGAACTTCTTATCCAATAACTCTTGCAATTGCATCTTTAACTCCTCGAGCTCCTTCGGCGCCATACGGTAAGGTGCTTTTGAAATTGGGGCAGCTCCCGGCATTAAGTCAATTGCAAATTCCACTTGTCGATCGGGTGGAATTCCGGGCAACTCCTCGGGAAAAACATCAACGAACTCGTTGACAACAGCCACGTCCTCCATGTTTGGTCCTTTAGTATCCGTGCCCATAACATGGATGAGAAAACCCTCGCACCCTTCTTCCTTGAGCATTTCCACGGCTTGCATTGCGGTGATGATCAAATTATGCTTGCTAGGTCGAGACCCGAAATACGTCAACTCCTCTCCACTAGCCAACTTGAGTGTCACCTCCCTCTTCTCACAATTGATAGTGGCATGATACTTTGCTAGCCAATCCATGCCAAAGATAACGTCGAATTGGCCCATCTCGATGACATGCAACTCTCCTTCGAGGTTCCTCCCACAAATTTCAAGCTTTGCGTTTGAAACGATCTTTCTTGTAAAAATAGTTTTACCCGAGGGGATACTAACTTCTAAGGGTTTACTACTATCAACAAGATCACAACCAATCTTCATGCAACAACTATGCGAGATGAAAGAATGTGTAGCTCCGGTATCAAACAATGCAATTATTGGTACCGAATTTAAAGTGAGTATACCTTCCAACGTTTCCGAAGGAGATTGATCCTCATCCGGCTCTCCCGTAAGTGAGAACACACGTGCTTGACCAGCTCCCTTAGTTGGGCAATCAGGCGCTCGGTGCCCCGGTTTGTGGCATCGATAGCAAACATCCTTTCCCATGAGGCACTCTCCCCTATGCAGCCTTCCACACTTTGCACATGCCGGTGTCGTCACTTGACCTACTTGCTTAGGTCTAGCACCTTGTGTCGCTCCTTGCCCTTGCACACCACGGTTTGGCAATTTCCGTGCTCCACTAGGCTGCTCCCATTTTCGTTTATTCTCTCGGAATCTCCTCTCCGATTCTTCCTTCAAACAAGCCGCCATTTGCTCGGCTCTCTCCAAAACTTCGGGAAAAGATAGATTTCCCAAACCTACTATCACATGTTGAAGCTCGGCCCTAAGCCCTTTGGTGAAACGAAGGACACGCTTTTGCTCGGTGTCGACAAGGTGATGAGCAAAACGTGCTAGTTGGCTAAATTTTAGCTCATACTCCGCGACCGTCATGTTGCCTTGGTGAAGGTCTAGAAACTCGTGTTCCTTCCTATCCTTGTAGGACTGTGGGTAGTAGCGCTCCATCAAAATCTCCTTGAATCGATCCCATGTCAAGGTTTGCCTCTCTTCAACCGGGCGGATCCTCCAATGGCTTTCCCACCAATGATCGGCATCTTGAACCAACTGAAATGCAACGCAAGCAATTCGTTGAGCATCCGTACACTCGATCAACTGAAAAATCCTCTCCATCGAACGGAACCATTCTTCAACAGCATCCGGTCCGTCACGTCCGTTGAAGGTAGCCAGTTTGTACCTCCTAAACTGCTCGACTACTTGTGCGGTATGTAGCAACGGTGCAACATTGTTAACCACGGGGTTAACTTGCGGCTGACCGTTACCACTTGACATATCAAAGGTAGGGTTACGTCTCGGAGGCATCTAAACGATCGATCCCACAAGACAACAAACAAGATTTAAATGAAAATAATCAATTCTAAAAACGGTCCTAAAACTTATTCTTACTCATAACATCTAAACATGCTTGAACTTTTATACTTAATCAAATCCTTAACATACCTTCCTAAGCCGTTGTACAACACACATTAAAACTTGGATAACATTTTCTTGAAAAATAATTTTCTTAAAAGACTTTTTCTTGAATCTTTTCTTACCACTCATGTGGCCTTTTATAACTTTTATAGACTATCTTCCATGACCTGGTCATGCCTCATAAATCATAATTCATGCCTTTGAAATCATAAACTTGAACTTTTGAAAATCTTTACATACCTTAGGACTCGGAGATGGCTACGGCGGCGGTGATGGATGGAGATCTTTCTTTCATTAAACTTTTCATTTTCCTTTTTCATAACTTTTATTGAAATCACCTCATAAAATCATGTATAGCATATAAAAATAACACTTTTAATTTTACGAGTCTACAAGAACGTAGACCCGCTCTGATACCATACTGTCACACCCTAATCTTTAAATACAGCGGAAATCTTTAATAAATCTTGAAAAGTAATCCTTTGGGTGTGATCTAACTTATCATGAAATAAATTTTTCTTTTTCTTTAAAAACTCTTTGAATTAAAACATAATACTTTCACATAGATCACAAAATAAAATCTTAGTATAAATTACATGTCTTGAATATTAATAATCATTTAAAACATGCTAATATACCACAAATAATTAAATCTACATGCAACCTAAATAATTCCAACTTAGCAAATCACATAATATCATATTTAAACTCATAGGATCAAACATAAACTCATGTACAACTATAAACACAATATTTTTCGAAAAATAGTCCACTAGCTTTCTAGAAATTCATTCTTTTAACAAATCTCATATTGCCACATAATTAATCACGTCTAAAATACTTATTAAATCATATAATACTGATAAAAATATTTTATTAATGAAAACTTCTTGATTTATTTCTTAAAAGTCGCATACTAGGTAATTAAAGGACTAATATTAAATTCTAGACTTCTACTATTGATAAAATCGTGAAATTTGGTATACATGCATAATTTTTCATGGCTAATATACTGTTAAAATTTTAGAATTAATGTAGTTATAAAACGTTACTTCTAGTCATGAAAAATTAAGGACTCTAATTAATATATAGGACCATAAATCATATCTTTTCACATGCAACTTAATTCCTAACACATAAACACATAAGGCACGAAATATTTCTGCCCCAAACCATAAATATACTAATTGATTAAATTCCTAACAAATTAATACTCTAAAACATGATTAATACTTAGAATAATTCATAATTTATCACATAGAATAAAATCATAACAATTATCAAATATTTTCAAAAGTCTAATTTTTAATAAAGAGTGTCTAAGCACCAGAATAGTCATAAACTCATAAATTAAATTAAATCCATCATACGAATTAAAATAAGGTACCGTAACTAACTAAGTTTCATAAAATAATTTAAATAACCAACTTGCGTATGAATTCATCTTTTCATATCTCTTTTATTTCTCACATCCACACGCCTCCCCCGCTAGCCAACTCGTCCCTTACTCGACATAATCTGAAAAAAATAGTTTGGTGAAAGGGGTGAGAAATTATAAATAACTCTCAATGGGGAAACGTTAGTTCGAAGTCTAAATATAATGGACATGCGTACATGAAAACATACCATACATACATATTGAATACGACTTAACGCATCTGATTGAATACGACTTAACGCATCT
>JAPKLY010000083.1:988148-1003991 GCA_026898435.1 Prunella vulgaris | reverse complement strand
ACTTAACGCATCTGATTGAATACGACTTAACGCATCTGATTGAATACAACTTAACGCATCTGTTGACACTACAAGGTTTCCCTTTAGTATCCGTGAATCTTGTTGGTACTAAAAGCACCCATTCTTCTTAGCATATAAACATATAAACACATCAACATAGTATTTAAAAATCGAACCAAATACCACTTTTTCACCGTAGGATCCCCACCTTGATTTCTTGAAATTGAAAATGGTTTGTATGTGTACGTCCGGCTTTCTAATCCTCCAACTTTTCTTCCACAAGATGAACTCGAATTTTCTCAACTCTAACCTCTAAGAATTTTCGAAAATATGTCTCTCTCTAACTCTCTCAATTCTCGAGATTTACTAAGGTGTAGATGTAAACTTAATGCCAAGAAAGGTCTTATATTTATAGGGTGGAAAGATATTGGGCTTAATATAATATCTTGATGAATATATGAAGATTTAATGAATATTATACATGGAAAATAGCTGCTGGACGAAAATAATAGGGAAGGAAAGAAATATTTGATCCATGATAAAATCTTGAAGATATCTTGGAAAATAAAATATATCTCACTTGCAATAGGGAAAATTTCGAAAATTGTAGGACTTAAACAATGAAATCTTGGTTTGAATAATATCTTGGAAATAATAACTGCAAGTGGCCGAAATTTTGTGGAAGTAAGATGAACAAATCTTGGGTTAAGATCTTAGAAATAATATCTTGGTGGAAATAATTTAATATGACCGAATTTCCATAAATAAAAGGAATAATGAACATATAGGATGAAATCTTGGGAAATCTTAGTCATATCTTGGCATATCTTTCTAATATCTCCAATATAATAATTTTATAACCTCAAGACTTCAATTTAATTAATTCTTATGGCTAAGTTTCGAAAATATCCCAAGAATATAATCATATCTTTCTTAATCAAATATTAGGACTCTAACTAACTCTAGACCTTGATTCTTCCAAATCTACCCTCATTCTTGTAACAAACTTGGAATTTCCTCTCTCCTAAAAATGCTTCTCTTAATAAAATTTGAATTTCTTAAGGAAAATAAATTCTAATCCCAATTAAATCCTCAATTCTAATTATTTCTAATCTTAAAGGACTAAAACTCTAAGTATTAATAAAGTCTAATAATTCAAACTTAAGTATTACTTCTAAATGCCAAAAGTATCACAACTTAAGCTCTAAAGTCTTCTAATACTAAAAGGATTAAGAACTAATACTAAACAAAAGATAAAATACTAAAGCACAAAACTTAAGGGCTAAACTAGGAAAAACAATTAAACATGCCAAAAAGGAAAAGTTAGGGGACGAAAACAGCAGCTTACTCTTGGGTGTTACATTTTTGCATCCATTTCTATATGGTTTTGATGTTCTTATATTCATATTTGACCCTAATTTGGTATAAATTGTGCTATTAACCATTTTGTGGCAAGAAAATGTGTTTTGTAGTGAAAACGAGCAAAAACCGGCAAAAGATGAGCAAGTTCGTAAAAGTTCAGAATATGTGAGTTGATCCAATGGAGGCAAATGATAGACCATGTCGAAGATTTCGAAGAGAGGGTCGCAACGGAAAAAGAATCGAGTCAATCGGAGCTCTAGAACTCAAGATATGAAGAAAATAAGAAGTCGAGGATCGATTGGACGAGTCGAAGTCGGGTTCAAGCGACCACAGGCCACGTTCGTGCGACCACAAGCCACGTTCGTGCTAGACCCTTCTGGTTCGGGTGGCAAAGCATCACACGAATGCTCACACGATCCCAGTTCGTGTGGCGACTGTGCACACTCGTGTGATGCTCGGATTTCACATTTTCGAAGGGCTGTTTCGTCTTTTCGCGCGTTTAATGAAGGGCATTTTTTACCAAGCATTGTGGGCACTATAAATACCTCAAGGATCTGATTTCCAAAGAGAATGATCTTCATTAGTTAGATCATTAGGTAGTTTTAGAGAGAGAGATTAGAGGTTATTAGTGGGTTCTTAGTTAGATTGCATACTTCTTTCTACAATATCTTTTGATCCAACCATTGGATTGTTAATCCGTTTGTTCCATTAGTTTAGTCTCGATTCAAGCTACAATTGTACTGTTCAATTTCTCGTTTTGCATTCCGGATTAGAAGATAGCTTTTCAAGGTTTGATGCTTGTATTTCAATTCTCCAACAATTGGTAAGATTTCTTGTATTTCATTTCATATTAGTGTTAATCATGTTTGTCTATGTCTTAATTGTTGATTTACTTTTCCAATTAGTCATGGGCTAATCTTTTGTTGCATGGTTGTATGAATACTATGGTGAATTTAGTCTCTTGTTAATCCTATTCATGAATTAGTGATCTTGTTGGATTAGTTCTCTTATTAATGACTTATATGAATGTTTGGTATGTTTAATTGGAATGTATGGCTTATATGGTTAGCTATGAAATGAGAATTGAGCTATAAGAAACTTATGCATACCAAGTGTTTGATATATTGCTAGTATCACCAATGAGAATTGCATATTAGCCTAGACCTCTTAATTGGAGTATTGGAAGTTGTAGAGAGATCTAGACATCCAATAGAGCTTACCTTGTGTTGTAGAGAGATCTAGACACTAGTTGGCTTGACTAAGACACCAAGAGACCTTTTGCATGCTAGGATGGATAGGATTCTAGAGGAACCATAGTAGGATTACTTCCATGTACACTTCACACTTGCTCACTTCTTTGAGGTGATAGTTAGGATTTACTATTCTTGCTTGATTAGTAGATAGAATCAATGATCTTTTCTTGCTTTCCTAGCTATTAGCCTCTTGTAGACATTCAATGCTTGCTTGATATAGCATCGTTTCCCTGTGTTCGATATTTAACTTGGTTAACTTACCACGACAACAACGACCACGTTCACTTGCGTGGAAATCATCACGATTTTGGCAAACAGTTTTCTCTTGCAAATTTCCCGTTAGCCTTGAATGGGTACAAGGCTCTCCATATTTATAGGCAAGATTCAAAATAGATCCGTTGGAGGAGATCAAATCAAATCTTTCCTATTTTAGGGCGGTTGTAGGCTAGAAATACTGTTTGACCTAATCGCCATGTTTATTCTGGCAAGTTTGTCCCATCGCCTGCAACTCTGAGACGCATTAAATGCCGCATTAAATGCTGCACAGACTCCGTACATACGTGTCGAAAGATCATTGGCTCTCCGTTCTAATGGCTTGTTGACTTTCAGACATTTGTCCTTCCTCGTACATTCAATACTCCGAGTCTCTTGTTAATAACTCAGTCTGAATGTTTGTCTTATTGGAGTCTTACTGACATTCTCTTTGTCTCTTGTCCCATAGCATAAATAACCTTTTTACTTTGGACTTACATGGTTCAGGTGATCTGAACTACTGCCCGAGTCAGGTCTTATGTGCATTCAGCACAGCCTGATAGATTATTCAGCCCAGTATGTGTAACCTTTTTGCTTTGGACTTACATGGTTCAGATAAACGGAACCAAGGCCTAAGTCAGGTCTTAAGTGCATTCAGCACAGCCTGATAGATTACACTTACTCTTCACTGACTAAGATCTGTCCTGAGTATGCTTAGTGTATTCAGTAGAAACATCAGCCAATTGTACTTCAGGATTGACTTCAGGACGGATTAACAGGCTTCGATCTTCAGCTTCAGACCAGGCAATCTTCAGGAAGAGTGACTGACTCCTTCAGGATGGATTACACTTCAGACTTCAGTAAATTGGGTCGACTCCAATATTCTTCAGTCTTCAGCAAGTTCCTCCTGTACTGAATTCCTAACCTAACTATCCTGAACTATTTGATCCTGAACAACTATACTTAGGCAGATTCATCAGGGGTTTTGGGATCTAATCAAAATACTCAGATTGTCCCAACATTTATGCTCAGTAAAGAACGAGGGACTCAGAGTTTAAAATGTACGAGGATCAGTAAAGTCAATGCCGATAAACTAGCTGTTGAACAAGCAACCAGTTAGAAGGCGACACGTATGTACGGAGACTGAGCACATTTAATGCTTCTCAGAGGTGCAGGTGGCGGATCAGAAACTTTGCCATACTAGGTATGGTCTCTGTCAGACAAGGACAACCAGTACCTGCACCTACCTAAAATATGAGGGTTTGAGATGGATCTCCTCCAACGGATCTATTTCAAACCCCCCTATAAATACAGAAGGCCTTGCTCCCATTCAAGTCTAACGGGAAATTTCCAAAAGAAAGCTCTCAAGATTCCAAGCACTCAAAGCATACTTTGAACAACACTCTGAAACCTTAAATTTCCCTAGTGTTGTAGTAGAAATCTTCTCTGTATTTTTCTTAGAGTATTGATCCCATCCTTAGAACTGTTTTGTTAGAGGGATCAATACACAATAATTGAAAAACGTGAATACCAAACCCCTCAGGTTGTGAGTTGGTTGGTATGAAGGACTGGGACTTGTAAAACGTCCAAGGGTCAGTTCCTTAGAGAGGAAGTTGGTTATTCGTGTCCCTTGGCACGTAAAACCCAAGTACCTATCCTCAGGGTTTTGAGGATAGCTTCCTGTTAAATCAGGTCATGGAAGTAGGAGTTGGTTATCTCCGAACCACGTTAAAAAGACCCTTATGTGCTGATTTAATATTTGCTCAGGATCATAATTGTCATATATATTAAACTAAAGCATACTTGCATTGTTTTGAAAACATCAGGACTGATACTTCATCCTGATCAGTAAAATTGTGCACCTGCCCTAACCACGTTTTACCTAAGCAAACTGATAAGTTTACATAACTAAAACGAGTAGAAACTTAAGGGCTCACATTCCGTACTAATTTGAGCTTACTGAGATAGTAGCCCAACTGACTAGCTTCCGAGCGGTCAGTAGGATTGTTATCTCTACTGACCTTCAGAGAGCACAACTCTGACTTAGCTTATTGGTTCGTTGCTGATTCGTCCCTGCTGCCCCTGAGGACCATCAGTTTAATTGAACATTTTCAGGAGCTTCCTAACTAAGTCTGAAAGAGCATTTTCCTGAGTCTTTCTGGAAAATCTGACATCAGTGTATCCCCCCACATACACTGATTTATACTCGTTTCGGGACCAACAAGAGGGATGGAGGCCCTTTATCTTGGATCGAACGTCGTTCATGTGGGGAAGTTCATTTATCCCGTTGACTTCGTGGTGCTCGATATTGAGGAAGATGTTGAGAGCCCTATCATCTTTGGGAGACCTTTTCTTTCTACTTCGGATGCTTTGATAAATATCAAGCGAGGATCGGTTACTCTAGGAATGAATGGTGAGAAAGTCATTTTTTCGATCCATGATATTTCCAAGAGTTCCCCAAAGAAGAGTGGAGGGGAGGTGAACAAAGTCATCAATGAAGTGAGTATAGAAGAAGATAAGGGGGTGAAGAAAGTATTGAAGAAAGGAAATTTTCAGAGAAGGAAGTTGAGTGATGTAAGTCATTCAAATCTTATTGATATTGACTTTACTTGAGCTTAAGAGTTGTCCGGCTAGGGGACGTTAAATCCGGGCGCTAGGTGGGAGGCAACCCACCCTTATTTACTTTTCGTATCCTTTATTTGGTATTTTGTTATTTTTGTTCGTTTGGTTTGATAATTTTTGGGATAGAAGCTAGAATGCCAAATTTAGTCCATTGATCTTGTGAATTGATTGCTCTTTGAATTTTGTGATAATTTGATGAAGAATAGAATTGAGGAACTTATGTTTGGTTAAGGTTTTGATGAATATTTGGTTTAGGAGTTGATATTAAGTGTGTATTGGTTTATTGTGGTTGCATATCTTGATTAATCACTCTTTCCAAATTTTATTAGGATTCTTGATCTGAAAAAGTTTGGGGGGTGTGATTCGTGATTAATTTTCCATTTCCATGATTAATTTGACCATGCTTAATGACCATTAATGATGTGCGAGGAGTTTTACGTTGTGTTGTGTAGGAAAATGAAAAAAAAAATGCATGAAAAATGTGTAAAAGGATGAAAATCGGAAAGTGGTGTACGAAGGCTCGGGATCGTGTGCCAATCAGCTCAGGTTCGTGCGCCCAGATGGCCAGGATCGTGCGATAGCTCTCTGGTTCGTGCGCCGAAGGAACCGCACGCACACACGCACGAATGGGATCGTGCGCCGAGCAGGCCGTGATCGTGCTCCGAGGGTTATTTCTGGATTTTGACAAATTTTGGTCCAAGTTTGACTACACTTCCTAAGGTTGACCCATTCATTATTTACACCTATTTCCACTCATTCCACACACAAACACACACTTCTCACTATATTCTTGCACTCAATTCTCTCTCAAAACCAAGAAAAAAGAAGAAGGAAGAACGTTTTCATATCTCAACCATTACATCTTCTTTAATCAATTCCTTCCATAGGTATGTTTTTCTTACTCTCATCTTTCTATTTCTTGTATTATATTAGATATTCCATGGTTAAAACTGGTGGAATTAGAAATTCATTTTTAAGGGTTCTTATGCACAAATTTGGGGATTTTTTATTTTAGCTTGTGTTTGTGCTATTGATGATGCATTTATGTTATATTGTTGATGGGTAATCCATTGGGAATCTAATTGCATGTTGATTGTGTGAATTAGGGACTTAATTGAAGATTGAAATTTTGGGGTAGGCATAGTGACGAATTTTGGGAAATTTTGTGCAAAGATTTGATTTTCATGATAATGTTGTGCTAATTGCTAGTAGATATGAGTATATTGAGCGGGCTTTGACTTTGACTTTGACTTGAAAACGTTTGATCCAAGGACGAGGTGTCTTGTTTTGGATCGAACGAGGTCTTTTGAAGATTTTTTTTATGAAGAATGTCTTGAATATAGGAAAGAACGATCTTCAAATCTTCAAGGTTGATTTAAGCTGGAAACGCTTGATCAGAGGGGTATTGGACATTGATCTCTGATCGAGATGCGTTTGTGGATGAATTTGATGAAGAACGCTTGAAGGCAGCGATGAACACTTATTGTCTTCAAGTTGTTCTTCAAGGTAGAAATGTCTGATCAGAGGGATTCGCTCCTTGATTCTGGATCAAACTGTGTTTCTGGATGACTTTGGCGAAGAACGCTTGAATATGATGAAGAACGGTTGAAGATCTTCAAGGTGTTTTTCAAGAAAAACATTGGATCGGAGGTGCTGACCAGCAGCTTATGATGAAGCAGGCTGGTGACGATCCAGCAGCTTGTATTTCCTTTATAATGTAATTGAATTCATTCGAATAAGGGAACAAGAAGTTTTACCCCCTAAGGACGTACTTGTATAAACGTAATAACTTTCTTAAGCACGCACGTCGATTATTTTATCAACGGGAGGGTGGAGGGCCTTTATCTTGGATCGAATGTATCTTTGAAAGACTTTATCAATCGATCTTCTTAGCTCGCAGGTTGCTCATAGAGAGGATATTACTGCTTGCTCGTTCGTCTTCCATGCTTTTCGATATCTGAAATGCATAAACTTCACCCCCTATTTATAGGGTGAGAGGTGAAGAACCTTCCTTATCTGTGCTGACATGTGGTGCGATATTGTTGGCTGATGCTGATTTGATTGGTGGGATTTACGAATCGACCAAATTTAGCTTGATTGATTTCCGCCGTCTTCATAAATATGACAAATCAGCAATTTATTGTCATTTACGAGTACCGGGAGACTCGTAATTTAATAATGACTTGTGTCGTGTACAATAAATATTATTTTACTATTTAATTAGAGAATTAATTTGACAAATCCTCAAACTTAAAATAGTAATATATGTTTGATATTTATTTAATTTATACATGTGTCATTATTTAATTGGGTATCAAAATTTATTTGCTTACAAATGCCCCCTCGTGCTTTGTTCACTGTCATTTTTGGACTTAGAGTGAATTAAGCACGAAATTTGATCCTCACTTGAACTTGAACTTCTTTTGGAGGAGTGGATACATGGGCTGGCCTGATTAATTTTGAGCAAGCTTTGGCTCAAAAATTTATTTAGAGGACTTCAAATTGGACCCCTTTTATTTTGATTGATTTGAGCCCAAAATTTTATTTGAAAAGCATTTTAAATTGGGCTTCAATATTTTAAACACATCCATATTTCTCTTGAGCCCAATTTTTGTTAGGACTAAACATCTTCCAATTTTAATTGATTTGTGAAATATCTCGGTTTCCATTTTCTAAGAGATCCCTTCATCAATCAATCTATTTTTTTATCAAAAATTTGCTCCTTCCTTTTCACAGTAAGTCAAACTTTATAAAGGCAACTATCTTTTACTCTCATAGCAGTACACAATCCCCAAATGCGTATTACAGCACCAGAGAGAGAGATTTACTCCAGAGGTAACTTATTTTTCTTTATTGCTCATCCCTCTCTTTTTTTTACACGAGGTAGTACCTTTCATATTGGAAAAAACCTCTCTTTTAATTCTTTACCCGTTTTCGACTATAGAACTTTGAACCACCAGAAAATAGCAATCAAGAAGAAATTCTTTCAAAGGTAATTTCTCCTTATTATTATTTTTCCATTTTTCCATTATTTCTTTGCTTGGCCGGTAGGGTTTTTGCGAAATCTGTTTCCCAGGCTGTAGTGGCAATCGGCAGAATTTTGAATTAGGCTAGGACAAGGGTGGTCTCGAATTGTAGTTTGACATGAGGCGGTTTGGTGGTTTTCAACAGCGGTCGGTGTGTTTTTTTGTCGACAAAGTGCAACGCGATTCCTTCTGGGTTTAGCGGCACTAAACGGGCAGAGCATCCGGTGGTTTAGAGAATTTTCCGGTAGTGTGAGATGATGGCGCGGTTAGACGCAGAAGGCGATGTTGGCAGAACCAGCGGCGGCAATTCCGGCGATTTTGTGCAGGATTTGCAGCGACACAAAAATAATAGCGATGGTTTCTGGACGCATGATTTCCAGGCGGAGATGCAGGGCTTTTTTCCGGCGAGATTTGGGCGAGCGGGCGGCGCAATTTCCAGCGCGACTTCTGGCAAAATCGGCGAAACAATGCTGGCTGGCTGGCGTGTTTTCTGGCTGAACAGGGAAACGCGATTTTCTTTGGGCTTTTTCCGATCGAGCAGGGTAGGCGACTTTCGGCATGATCCGCGAGATTTCCGGCATCCGTTTCCACGCAGTTTTGAAGTAATCCGACGCAATTTTTCCGGGCACCTCTTACTCGTTGCTGGGTTTGTGACGTGCTGGGGCTTAATGTCGTGCACGTGGGCAACGAGAGCGGTAATGTGGCGGAAAAATAGCGGATTGGGCATTTTCCGGCGACACTCAAGCAATTTCCGGCAGCCACAACATAAACAATAATCCGACGCGATTTTTACCGGGCACCTCTTACTCGTCACTGGGTCTGTGATGTGTAGGGGCTTAACGCCGTGCACGTGGGCAACGAGTGCGGTAACGTGGCGGAAAGATGGCAGATTATACACTTATTGAAGCATTTTCCAGCTTCAGACATGATTTGTGGCAGAACGAACACGGGTACATCCAGCGGCATGATTGAAGTATTTGTGGGAAATTTGATCCGCCTGTGGTTGCTTAATTGATGTGGCAGATTATTTGCCTGGATTTCCTTGAGTGACAGATTTGATTTGGGACTTCACATAATTTTGGTTTCTGGGCTTTCAATTTTGTCTGCAGATATATTCAATTGGGCTTCGGGATTTATTTTGGACTTATCACAAATATAAGAAAATCAGGCCTCTTTAATAATCTTAACTTATTTAATTAAAATAAGAATTGAACTTATTTAATTTAAATAAGTATCGAAATTTTTTTATGGACTTGGGCCTTTCTTCATAATAACTCACAATATGGGCTTCCTCAAATTTAGACATTTAATTAAATTCAATAAGAATTTGGACTTAATGAATTCAATATGAATTTGGACTTTTAAATAAATCCAAGTAATAAATGAACTTGAAATTATATTGGCCCATTGAGCTTAAATAATTTAATGCTTTTAGAAATTATATTTTTAGCCCATTAAATTACTTAAATATGATTTTGCCCCCCATAATTTTCTTTCCCCATTTTGACCCTTATTTTCTTTTGTCTTGCAGCTTTTCAACCTTCAGCTCCAAACATGGTTTTCTTCAAGACATCGAAGCTTTCATCTGGAGTCCGCCATCTGGTCGTTCTAAATGACGAGCATCAGCCAATGGACGAAGGGACCTACATTCATGTTGAGAAGCCGGTTATTGGGAAGTATGTAGACTCTGTTACTTTGCCCAGCAACGAATTTCGTATGAAAGAGTGGTCTAACAAGGCCCTAATGTCCAAGTCAATCAATGCATTAGCCTTGGGTGCTGCTAATCATGAACACCCTGATCCAACTGATGTAGAGCCATTGCCAACACTTGGACGACGCATCGTCATGGGCAAAGCTGGATGAGGTGGCCATATATTCTTTGCTGGCGAGTTCCACTTCAATGAAGGCTATTGGGAGTGGACTGAAGACATTCTCAGCCGATGCAAAAAGACTCTTAGAGATGCCAAAATTTATGACACTGTCTTTGCATCGCTATTCACATATGATTGCAATTCTGAGTTAATCAAGGCCTTCTACGAGGCTTGGTGCCCAGCGACCAACACCTTGCTGGCAAGTATTGGGGAGATGTCTCTATCACTTTGGGATGTGCATGATTGGATGGGTCTTCCCTTGACAGGCCACTTGTTCGACGAGGTCGTGCCGGATGTGAAAGAGCTACTTGAGAGAACCTCAGATATCCCCTATGTTCCAAAGAGTTGTCAATCCCTGTTGCATGCTTATCATCTCCTTCAAGGCAGTTTATCAGAAGGCAAAGTGTCCATCTCCAAGTGGATAGGATTCTGTCAATCAAATTGTTGAAGTATCGTAAGCCGCCTGTTCGGGTTGAGAAGAAATTATCATCTCGATCGAAGCTGACTCACAATCCTACCAGTAATCTGAGTGGGCATAAGGCATGGACTTTCCCCAAGCTGTCATCATTCCAGAAGTTGGGTCTTCAGCGATGGAGATATGAAGAGACATATTTGGTTGTTTTCCTCGCTTGCTAGCTTTGCACATTCATCCTGCCTAATGAAGACATAGACCAGATCAGACCTGGAACATTCAAGATGGTGTGTTTGATGGCCAAGGGCCTTGAAGTTGGTCTTGTTTTCCCGATTTTGGCGAGCATTTATAGATGATTGAAAGAGATTTCAAGTCGATCCAACCCGTCTGATGGCCATTCATCTTTTCCAGTGCACTTTGTGTATATGTGGCTAGCACAGTACTTCAAAACACATTATATGACAACTATCAGATTGGGCAAGCCTCAGATGGTGCTTTATTCTGGAGAGAATGGTGCTCGATATTATGATCCGACTAAAGCTCGTAAACAGATTCATAAAGCAGATCAAGTTACTTTGACTTATCATCTCAACCATGAATGGACTTCATATGCAGATGATGGAGAAGGTCCAGGGGATGTATGGAGTTATTTTATGACCCTCAGATCGAGCTTTCTTCCTTTGAGGTAAAGGGATCTTTTTGCTCTTAAGCCTTATAGCCCGCATCGATTCAGTCGTCAGTTTGGCTTTTGTCAAGAGTTGCCTGGGATGATGAAAGAAAGCAACAATCGTGAAGGTTCATTGGCCAGGGGAGTGCACTGCTGGAAATGGTGCATTTTGCGCAAGACAATCTCCAGCATAAGTTTTCCAGCTGCTCCACAGAATCCTCGGACCTTTTCTACTATGGGATACAGGAAGTGGTGGAACCAAGTCCATGGTTCGTACTTGGAGAACCATATCAGTGATCTGATCAAGTCAAAGCCCATTCTGCCATCGTCAAAGGAAGTAGTAAACGTGGATGATCTTACTTCTCGGGCTATTCAAGAGCTAGAGACTTCTCCAGGCCAGACGATTCCATCTTCCAAAGATATTGAGCAGCTGCAGAAGCAAAAGAGGAAATCGACTGTTCAACAATCCGTGAGTCAAAGTGGACGTGAGGATGTCAACTGGAAGAGTCAGAAACATAAGGAATCTTCAAAGGCTGTTGAAGATATAATCAACTCCGAAGCCTCTCGTCTGAGAAAGAAGGTTTTCGTCCTTTTATCCTTGACTTTCATTTTCCTTTGACATCTTCTTATATTTTCCATTTTGCCTTTTCAGACTGTTCATAAGATCCTTGGGACTGAAGAAGCTCATTCTGATGATGAAGTGTCTTCACACTCTGTGACGGCATCAACAAGGCCTACTCAGACTCCTATGCCCGAACCTCCTCGTAAGGATGGGACTTCCCATTTTTCAGGGTGATAGATTTATTGAAGACCACCAGCGGAATTATGTTGATGTCTTGTGGAAAGACTTCATCAGCAAGATTGCCAGGACTCCTATCGATATGATGTCTTCCATGAAGGAGAAAGTATCGTTTATACTGGAAGAGATGAAGAAATTTGATGGGGTCGATTCCTCCTTCTTGAAGGGTGAGCTGACATCCCTGTTCGACAAAGCCGATGCATATGATGCTGTGAGGTCGAGGTCTGTAGATGGCATGGATAGAGAGACTTTCGATCGACGCTTGGAAGAGGCAACAAACAATCTTCATGCTCGCAAGGTGAATGACGCAGAAGCATCCAGGAAGGTCGAAGCTACTCGAGCTGAGTACATGCAGTTGGAAGTGGAGCTTAATGAGCTGCAGAGGAAGAAGAAGGCGCTGCTTCTGACACTGGAGCAAGACCAACAATCTGCTCAGAATGCAAAGAATGAAGCCCGGGCTGCTGCAGAAATTGTTCGCACTATTGAGAAGACTCTAGTGCTTGAGGGCACTGTAGCTGATGATTTGAAGAAGTCCAAGTCAACATTGGAAGTTGCTTTAAGGGAGATAAAAGATGTTGATCCTTTTGTTTAGCTTTGCTTGGGATTTTCTTTATGTTGCCTCTTTACTTCCTTGTATTGAACTTTAGTTTGATTTATCGATGTTGCATATTTTCTTTTATCTTGTCATTGCTTGTTATTGTCTTTATCATGCATGCCGATTTTATTATTACTTCATCTTTTGCACCACCTTTTAATATCGTTATTAAGTGTGCCTAACTTAACAAGATACTGAAAACATGACTGAACTTAGGAATTTCTAAGCTGCCTACGTACCTCTATAAAGAGGATCAAGCCATAACATAGTTCAAAAGATATAACAATATGATTTGATTTGGGGGATTTGCCGTACACAGTTTATCCTCATGCGGGCCACGAGGGACGTATACTTTTTACTACCATAGTCGCAGTAGGATGTAAATTATTTAACCACTTAAACATCTTTAGTGAGTTAACAGTTTTACCACGTGTAATCATCTTTGGTGGTTTGTCGTTCACAGTTTAAGCTTGTGCGGACCAGGAGCAACTAGCAGTTTAAGCTCGTGCGTCATGGAGCTATTTGTAGTCTAGGCTCGTGCTTGAAGGAGCAACTAACAGTTTAGGCTCATTAGTCGTGGAGCATACTTCAGACTTGATTTTCATGCGTAATAGCATTTGAGGAATTTTTCGTTGATGGGGCCGACGCTTATTCCATCTTCGAATATCAACTTGTAAGCACCATTCATATTGACTTCCATCACGACATAAGGGTAATCTCATATGGGCAGGAATTTGTTACCAACCTGATGTGTTGTGACAAAGGGTCTTCTTAGAGCAAGCACCAAGTCGCCAACCTGGAACGAACGTCTCTTCACCTTTTTGTTGAACGTTCTGGCAAGGCGGGATTGATAGCACTCAAATCTTTGCTGGGTTTCTAACCTCTTCTCATCCAAGACTTCTAATTCAGTAAGACGTAGCCGTACATTCTCTTCATCAGTCAACCATTCTTGGATAGCCATCCTTAGAGACGATATTTGCTTTTCCAACGGAACAACAGCTTTGACACCATACACCAGCAGTATGGAGTAACTTGCGTAGGAGTTCTATAAGTGGTCCGATATGCCCACAAGGCTTCGTTCATCCTTTCATGTCAGTCTCTTTTCGACTTCGACACAACCTTCTTCAGCAAACTGCAAAGAGTTTTGTTGAAAGCTTCAGCAAGGCCGTTAGCAGCTGCATTGTACGTGGATGACATTCACTGCTTGAAGTTGAACTTCTCACAAAGCTTGTCAGTGTGACTGTTGGAGTAAGATCGCCTATTGTCGGTAAGGATGTAGCGCGGGACTCCGTATCGATATATGATGTTGACACGGATGAAGTCAGCAACATTTTCCTTCTTCATTTCCCTCAAGGGTACAGCTTCAGCCCATTTGGAGAAGTAGTCAGTTGCAGCAAGTATGTAGAGATGACCACTGGAAGACTTTGTCAGCGGACCCACGACATCAAGACCCCAAGCATCAAAGGGCCAAGAAGCAACAGTTGGATGTAGAGGTTCAGGAGGCTGATGGATCACATTGGCATGGAATTGGCATGCTTGACATCTTTGAGCGTAACTCATGCATTCTTTCACCATCGTCGGCCAGTAGTAGCCCATTCTCTTTATCCGGTGATGTAGTTTTGGTCCGGATTGATGTGCGCCGCATATTCCTGAATGAGCTTCTTCCATCGCTTGAACAACTTAATCATCACCCAAACATCTCAGGAAGACACCATCGAATGATCTTCTATAGAGAATGCCCTTATAGTAAATGAAGCGGGGAGCATGACGTTGAACATCAACTCTTTGTCGTGGATCTTGAGGAAGCTTCTCATGTTGAAGATAATCAACCAAGGGTTGCCGCCAATCTTCCTTCTCTATCTCGAAGACTTCCACAACAAGATTCTCGACTTCTTCATCATCATCGTCGAAAATCTGTGGAATAACCCAATTCTTGCATACCGGGATGCGGATGTTTGCTTCGAGCATAGCTATGGTTGATGCCAACTTAGTAAGGGCGTCTGTGTGCTTATTCTCAGTTCTCGAAACGTACGTGCTTGATCTCCACATCTCCAAGCCAGTTAATCATTCTTCGGGCATAGTTGTAGTACGGAAGCAACTCCGGTTTCTTCACTTCATATATCCCTAGTAGCTGATTCACCACGAGCAAGGACTCTCCATACACATTCATGTGCAACTGCTTCACATCGACTACCATCTTTAGTCCGAGTATGAGGGCTTGGTAATCAGCAACATTGTTGGAGCAATTTTGAGTCAGGGAGAAAGAGTATAGCAAGACATATCCTTCTGATGTGACCAACACCACTCCTACACCGCTTCCTTCTCTGTGTGAAGCGCCATCAAAGTACATCTTCCACGGAAGACAAGTTTCAA
Organism: Prunella vulgaris; assembly: GCA_026898435.1. Classification (NCBI taxonomy): domain Eukaryota; kingdom Viridiplantae; phylum Streptophyta; class Magnoliopsida; order Lamiales; family Lamiaceae; genus Prunella; species Prunella vulgaris. The sequence continues at coordinate 988,759 of JAPKLY010000083.1, read as the reverse complement.
CCGCCGAAACATCTTCATCTGGGAGATCATCAGTAAGCTCCCATTCAGCGGGGATCGGGTGATCGGATAAGAAGTCGGCAAGCACCTGTCCTTTGATAGCTTTCTGCGGCACATAGATAATCTCGAATTGTTGCAGCTGAAGGTACCATCTTGCAAGTCTGTCGGAGAGAACCGGCTTGGACATGACAAACTTCAATGGATTAGCTTCGGAGATGAGTCGGACGGTATGAGCTTGGAAGTAGTGTTTCAACTTCTGAATCCTAAAGATAAGCGCCAAATATATCTTCCCGAGTTTACCAGGGTGTTTGAACCTTTGCCGGGGCTGCCACCCCCGCGAGATTGCGATCATAGGATTCCATTGGTTCCAGGGGCCGCTCCTGTTATGCTTCGTCCTTACCGTTACAATGCCTCGCATAAAACTGAAATTGAGCGCTTGGTGGATGAAAAAAGAAAGAAAATGAGATTTGAACCTATTTGAAATTTGGGATTTTAAGTGAACGTATAGATAAGAAGCTTATTATTTTTACCAGGTGAGTTAGCTCACCTGGCCACCGGGCTCCTTACTTGAGTGAGTGACCCGGGTTCGATTTCCTTTGAGAACGAATAGGAGG
>JAPKLY010000083.1:970137-983148 GCA_026898435.1 Prunella vulgaris | reverse complement strand
GGAAATCGAACCCGGGTCACTCACTCTAGTAAGGAGCCCAGTGGCCAGGTGAGCTAACTCATTTGGTTAAAATAATAAGCTTCTTATCTATATGTTCACTTAAAATCCCAAATTTCAAATAGGTTCAAATCTCATTTTCTTTCTTTTTTCATCCACCAAGCGCTCAATTTCAGTTTTATGCGAGGCATTGTAACGGTAAAGACGAAGCATAACAGGAGCGGCCCCTGGAACCAATGGAATCCTATGATCGCAATCTCGCGGGGGTGGCAGCCCCGGCAAAGGTTCAAACACCCGGGTAAACTCGGGCAACAGATCCCGAACACCTGGGGAAATGGCTTCTGGTGTAGACAACTCTCCCATAGATAACTCCAACGGCCAAACCATCTAGCATTGATCAATATCCGTCAATTACAGTAAAAAAGCTGAAGAAACCTGTCTCCTCTCGAACCCGGGAATACCCCAAATTGTGATAGGAATGTCATTAAAAGTAAAGGACATCGAAAGAGTAGCCCAATTGGTCTTAATCTCACCCAAGGTAGCTAACCATGAGATTCCCAAGATGATATCAATTCCCGTGACCGGAAACACATAAGCCTGAATGTCAAAGTCAACAGATGCAAGAGTAAGTTGTATACCAGTGCAAAGACCTGCTGTGACAACTTGATTTCCATCACCTAAACGAACTGGAAGAGTAGCCGAATTGTCCACTGAGAGCCCTAAATTCTTGACGATTTGGGGCGATATGAAACAATGAGTAGCCCCACTATCCACCATCACTACCACTTGAATATCCTTCACTAGACCTAACAACTTCATCATTTGCAGGCCATCAAATCCACATGCGGTGACCGCGGATAATTCTAGCCCAGGAGGGTCCTCAACCACTTGAGGAGAGCCTGACTCAGTCATCTTCAACACATTAAATTCATAATCAATATCCTCATCATCTATCATTACCATCACACGTAATGAGCGTTGCGAACAGACGTGAGTTGGAGAATATGGCTCTCGACACTTGTAACACAACCCATGAACTCGCAGGTCTAAATAATCAGAGTGAGTCATTTGCTTGACCGAACGAGAGCGCAACGACCCTTAGGTAACTGCTGATTCTGCCTGAAAATGAGAATGATCAGATTGCATTGGCTTGGCGCTAGTGGATTCACGCATGGAGGATTGGGCTGGGGGTGTTGGTCCCGTCCCTTTGCACGAATAAGTGGGTGGTTGAGATGGGCAAAAGCCCCATGTTTGTGGCAACTGTGAGAAATTGGGATGGAAAAAAGAAGGTGGGCCTCGATTCACATGGGCAGGACGAAGCTGGTCCACTTCTCTTTCAATCTCCCTTGCTAAGTGCATAGTCTGACTGATCTCCTTTGCATCTTTGGAACGGATTCGCAAACGAATATCATCACGGAGACCATTCAAGAAGAGTCCCAGGGCAACTGAATCTGGTAGATTAGTGACCACTGATAATCGGGCAATGAATATATACACGTACTCATCTATGGACGTTGTCTGACGCGTCGCAGCCAAGGCCTCGTATGGGTTGGTATGAGGGTCATCACCATAACGTTTTATAAATTCCATAGTGAGTTTCTTCCAACTGATCCCTGGAAAGCGTCCCATCAAGCGTTCCCATCCATGGCAATGAGGGCCATGTCGACACGCATGTCATCAGTCGTGTTTTGCACATAGAAAAATTGTTCTGCCCTAGAAATCCAGGCGGAAGGATCGTCACCCAAAAAGATTGGCAATTTGAATTTAGTGTGTGGCTGCAACACTATTGGAGGGGGTTGTCATTGATGGGCAGCAGGGAAAGTGTAGCATGGATATCAGATAAGGTCGAACGGACGGTCTGCATATCAGAGTGCAGTGCATCAACCCGTGTCTCGAGGGCATCTTGTTGGTTGTTTGAAAGATCTTGGCCCTGCACCAGCGCTGCTACTCCTTTCTCTAATGTAGCAACTGTAGTTTCCAGTGAATCCATGTGTGTATCGCTTCTAGCCATGAGGATCCGGCAGGTCGGACCAAATTGTTAGAAGCAAAGGAATAGCACACGAGAACACAAAGAGAAACCCAACAGAAAACTCCATCCTAGCCAAATAGGCAATAATATTAATCTCTGCATAAAAAACTAAACTAGGTTTTCCTCCAAGTACTTATAGTCTAATAAGGACCATGGAAAATAAGCCAACAACTAATAAATAATCAAAAACTTAATTAAAGGAATAAACATAATAATTATAAGTAATTAGGCATGATAATTAAATAAATATTTTGGCAACTATGCCTAACGCTCAACAACTTCTTTCTTTTTCCCTCTTGAATGCCGATGATACGTAACAAAACCATAGGACATCATATCACACTTTTATATTCTCATCGGGTACGGAGAAATGGAAGAAATCAAATACTTTGTCACCCAAAACTCGTGAGGTACAACATGAGACTATAATGAATATTTCAAAATCAACCCAACCTCAGTGAATAATTTTTTCTTTGTCAAAGAAAGTAGATTGAAGAAAGGAGAAAGAAAAGGAAATCGAAATAGAGGATAAAAAAGACAGATACAACAAAAGACATCTGAATTGAAAAGACATAAATTAACATAGAAACACAAACGTGTGTTTTAAAATTGCATTTTAGTTATTTATTTAAAAATTATTTGTGAACATCTTAGTCTTTGGTACTTATCATCGTATATTTATGCGTTATAATTCATAAAATTTTGACTTCTAAATTATTTGTCTTGGTTCAATTTGCTCCTACCTCAAAAATACTTAGTGCAATTGCTATTATTATAAATTATTAGGTTTTTAAATTATAAAATCTCATTTTGTAACATTACAAACATATTGTTTCTCAATAAACCATGTCGGAATTGATTCTTGAAAGAATTAAAATATAGTGTTCAAGCCCAAATTGAATAGAATGTCACGGCATTGGGATATTAGGGTGAACATGATGAAATGGAAAAAATAAAAAAAAACACCTTCAGTTTTCAAGGAATTGTTTGGTGGTTCTGCCGTTGTTGCATCGCTCATCTTTGGTTTTGCACTCAGGCCTGAAAGATTCTAGAGAGTCTCGAAGTCTAGACTGTTTTTAGACTTTTTCTCCTATGGGAAAATTGACAACAATCAGAGATGTTTATTATCATTAACTACTTCTTGAGATTAGCATCTATTTTAGTTGGACATTAACAATGCTTACATTAACGGCTTCTTGTGATTAGAATCTATTTTAGTTGGACATTAACAATAGCTTTCAGCTTTATAACATATTAATTTGTAAAAGAGAAGAGATAATTTAATGACTAATATGCATAATGATAAGTGAGAAATTATATAAAATAATATTTTTGAGTCCTCCGGATTCAGTCTTTGGGACGTATACTAAATATAAAAAATTAAAACAAAACAATATTTATGATTAAAGACATTGTCTATAAGGACATGTTTGTTTTGGGATTTAGGTGTGCATAACAAATCATGACTTTGAAATCTTGAGATGTAAAAATCTTATTGAATAGTAAAAATATGTGTTTGTTTTGGGATTATGGTAGGGTAGGATATTATTTTATGTCAAATAAGAGTATGAAAAATGATTGATATTATAAATATAATAGTAGGTATAATATGTATTTTTAGGTGTAGATTGAATTTGAGATTTGATGTTAAATCCCAAACTCGTGTAGAGCGTAATCTTAAAGTCCTACATCCATCCGGGTGAATCCAAAACAACATATCCTAAGTTTTTGTACATTATAGTTGTACCAAAATGATCATATTATACAATTCATATATGTTTTTTTTGTCCTCATGTTTGAATAATTGGAAATTATTCAACCTTACTCAAGATTCCTGATGATTTATCTTCGACAGTGTTATTTTGATGATATCATATAATTAGTTCGAATGTCATAACTATATGGGACAAAATCCACAATAAAAAAACAAGCATAACTTTTTTATTCATTGCATTTATGAAAATCAAAAATTGACCCTCTTTACCTTAGGACACACAAGTCTCCTAAATAATTAATGAGAAAGAACACAAAGCTGTCCATAATGCATAAGCAATCGGAAACACAAAAGGAAACATGTTTTCAGAAAAAAATCACTAGTCTGGGCTTCTTCAAAATATTCTTCAATCACAAGAGAAAACCTGTAAAAGGCATATTCATTTTATTACAGTAATTGTTACTTGTTATATATTTCCAACATTATTTCTTCAAGCATTAATTACAGAGGCGACTAGATAGAAGTCAACACTATTTCTTCAAGCATTAACACACAGTAATAAGATAACATACCTTATTACTCTCCCCCTGAGCAACAAATCCGGGTGGTTGCTCCATATAAATAATATCAACAAGATCACCATGGAGAAAATCATTCTTGATATCCAACTGGTGTAAAGGCCAGTGATGGGTAGCTGCCAGTGATATCAAAAGTCTAATCGAGGTGAGTTTGGCAACCGGAGAAAAAGTATCAGAATAATCAACACCATAAGTTTGAGTGTTTGCCAAAATCGTGTATGATTTCCACGCAAGTGTACGTGGTCGTTGTTGTCGTGGCAAGTTAACCAAGTTAAATATCAAACACAGGGAAACGATGCGATATCAAGCAAGCATTGAATGTCTACAAAGGTGGATAGCTAGGAAAGCAAGAAAAGATCATGATTTCTATCTACTTCAACAAAGCAAAGTAAATCTAGCTATCACCTCAAGGAAGTGAGCAAGTGTGGAGTGTACATGGAAGTAATCCTACTATGGTTCCTCTAGTGTTCTATCCATCCTAGCATGCAAAAGGTCTCTTGGTGTCTTAGTCAACCTAACTAGTGTCTAGATCTCTCTACAACACAAGGTAAGGGCTCTATTGGATGTCTAGATCTCTCTACAACTTCCAACACTCCAATTAAGAGGTCTAGGCTAATATGCAATTCTCATTGGTCATACTAGCAATATATCAAACACTTGGTATGCATAAAGTTCTTATAGCTCAATTCTCATTTCATTGCTAATCATATAAGCCATACATTCCAATTAAACATCTCAAACATTCATACAAGTGATTAATAAGAGAACTAACATATCAAGATCACTAATTCATACATAGGATTAACAAGAACTAAATTCACCATAGTATTCATACAACCATGCAACATGGAAATTAGCCCATGGCTAATTGGAAATGAAAATCAACAATTAAGCAATAGACAAACATAATTAACACTAATATGAAATGAAATACAAGAAATCTTACCAATTTTTGGAGAATTGAAATACAAGAACCAAACCTTGAAAAGCTATCTTCTAATCCGGAAATATAAAATAAGAAATTGAACCGTACAATCGTAGCTTGAATCGAGACTAAACTAATGGAACAAACGGATTAAAGATCCAATGGTTGGATCAAATGTTATGGAAGAAAGAAGATTAAAATCTAACTAAAAACCCACTAAGTAACCGCTAATCTCTCTCTCTAAAACTACCTAATGATCTAACTAATGAATAATGATGGAATTATGACTTCGAGAATCTGATCCTTGAGTATTTATAGTGCCCACAATGCTTAGTCCAAAGTGCCCTTCATTAAACGCGCGAAAAGACGAAACAGCCCTCGAAAATGTGTCCAACCGAGCATTCGAACGAACCAGAGCAGGTGGCCGCACGAATGCATTCGTGCGAGCCCTTGTGAACGAACCAGGGATTTCCGCATGAACCGAAGCTGGTCGTTGCACGAGTCTGAGCTTGTGGCCGCACGAACCCGGCTTAATCTAGTTCGATCGATCCTCGACTTCCTCGTTTCCTTCATATCTTGAGTTCTAGTGCTCCGATTAACTCGATTATTTTTCCATTGCGACCCTCTCTTCAAACTCTTCGACATGGTATATCATTTGCTTCCGTTGAATTAACTCACAATTTCTGAATTTTACAAACTTGCTCGTCTCGCGCCGGTTTTGCTTGTTTTTACTACAAAACACAACTTTCTAGCCAAAAAGGGTTAAATGCACAGAGTATAGCATTTTAGGGTCAAATATGAACATAAGCACATCAAAACCATATAGAAATGGATGCAAAAAAGATGCAATTATGACCCTAATCCCACCCCCAAACTAGATTGTTGCTCGTCCTCGAGCAACGAAGCGATAAGATAGGGGAATAATTGTATCAATAAAGCATCAAGGACAAGTCAAATGCCATGTAAGTATCACTCAATATCAAGCAAGTCTAGCATGCAATCTCATCTAATCAACCATCAACAATGAATCAACAAGCAAGATATCAAATCAATGAGTCATGATCCTCACATGATAAGTGTATAGCTCAACCCTCAAGTGTTTAGGCTCACTCAATCATCACAACACATACACATACTACCATAAGCTTGGCTCAAATCTACATTCTCCACCACTTGAAATGAAAAATCATTCACACATCAATGAGGACTTTTAAAGGTTGTAGTGTTGGCTCTTTGGTAGGGAAGGAACATATGGATAGAAGTGACTAAGTATGATTAGTAAAGCATAGAAGAAATCAAAGTAGAGATCATCCAAATCTTCATGCAATGTTGCACTTACTCTTCATGCTCTTTCAAAATCATACTTTCAAAAATCATTCTTCCCTTTTTGACAAGTTGTGATCATACTCACAACACAAGTCAACTTTGACCAAAATTTTGTAAAAAGTCAACCTTCTTCATTCCTTGCAAGCACTTGCTTTTGAACCTTCTTTTCACATCAATCAATGCATACTTGAATTTCTTTCCACCTTGGCCACCATTTTCTTCATCATATCACCAATCTTCCTTCCTTCTTTTCACTCTACTAATCATAGGGACAAGAGAGTTCCAAAAAGAAAGGAAAATGGCTTAAAGTGTGGTTAGACAAAGGAAAGGATTATAGGCACAAAAGTGGTAAACAATGGATCATAATATCAATGGTAGGCTCATAGGGTTAAATGTCTCAATATAAATCAAAGAAATGCCTCAAATCATATCATGTGAAAGCTTCATCTAATGTAGCCTCAAATAAGACCAAAGCCAAGTTCTAGAGTAACATGTACATGTGTGGAACTCACATCAAATAATATCATCCGTTCAAGATTGAAACGGGCATTAAAAAGTTCAAAACTCACGGGTATAGGTGATCATGACTCATATCATATCAAAATGCTCAAATCATCAAAGTATCAAGCATCATAGAATCCATAGCAAACTAGACAAGACATGAATCAAATGATAAATCCACTACATCTAATCATGACTATCAACTCATCCACACAATTATAAGCATATCTCATGCCACACTACTCTAAACTAGCAACAATATGGCAAAAATCAATAAGCAAAACAAGTTATATACTAGGCACATGGTCTAAAAATATCATATAAGAACTAGAATCATCCTAAACATAGCATTTCAATGAGATTTACTAAACGAACACACCCCCCCAAACTTTTTTGGACCAAGGGTCTAAAAAGTTTGGCAAAGAGTGAAGAAAAGATCATGCAATGCACAAATTAAAGCACAATACCCAAGAATCGACACTTAAGCTCAAATAGCAATCTAAAAATCAAGCAACAAAACCTAGGAAATGAAAGCAAATAGGGAGAGAAGTGTAAAGACATACCTTGAGTTGAGATTAAGAATAGGAGAGTGACATGCCACTTACACGAAAATGTCCTTCTTGGCCAAGTGAGAGAGAATTCTCCTCAACACATCTTTCTCAAGCTCACAAGTCTCATTCATTATCCTTGCAAATCAACATTTGAAGAATGAACACACACCCCCAAACTTTTTCGGATCAAGGATCCTAAAAATTTGGAAAAGAGTGATGAAAATAGGATTTGCAATAAATCAATGACCAAACAATGCAAATATAGGCTCAACTAAACTAAGAAATCACCATATATAACAAGAGGCAACACCCCCAAACTAGGATAATTCACATGCACCAACCAAGGTAAGAGAAGACACTACCTCATATGAAACAAATCAAAACAAATACACTATCTCAACTACAAAGTAAACCTAATAAGCAAGAAATTTTTAGGATGGGTTGCCTCCCATCTAGCGCTTGGATTTAACGTCCCCTAGCCGGACGACACCAATGTTAGCTAAATGGCCAAGGATAATTGGCATTCCTTCCATTATATAACAATCTCATAGCTTCAAAATCAAGAAAACAAGTAGGATTTCTACCCCACACCCCTACTTTCCTTTTCATTTTGAACTTATAAGCCCAAGCAAATTTTTCTTCATCTTTTCTCATCATACCAATCCACCCCCATCTCCTACTAACAAATATGTTCAAGAGGACTATTAATTCACTCTTATAATCAATTATATCAAGAGGCAAGACGAAATCAATATAAACAACATTATCTATTAAAGCACAAGTAGAAGAGTCTAACGGTTGAGAAATGCTCATTTCAGTTGTAGGCTCCTCCTCTACTTCATTTTGTTGTTTTTCTTCCATGGAGCTCATATCCATGAGTGGACATCCATCTTTCTCTTCTTGTTCTTTCTCTTTTCCTCCTCTTGAATCATCTTCTTCCTTATCCTCCACTTCTTGTTCTTGATTCCTATCAATATATACAAAGAAAATATCATATTCATTTTCATCATAAAGATGATTAATATCATACTCAATATAATTGTAAAAAGGATTCATAAAGCTCTTAAAATCGGAGGTATCTTGAGCATGAGTAAATTCGATCTCTTCATAATCATCTTTATCTTCTTCATCCTCTTCACTTTCATCAATTTCTTCCTTTTCCTCCTCCTTTACACACTCTTCTCTTTCTTCTTCTTCTTCTAGTCCATCCTTCTTTTCTTCTTGATTCCTAATCAATATAGCATGAGGAAATTTATAAGCAATATAATCATTAATAATAGGAATTTCATAGTCAATGTAAGCATGAGAAGATTCAATAGACATTTGAGCTCCAATACAGAGATTTAATCGTCTCATGATGATTATCATCTTCATCTTCCACATCCCCTTTTTCCTCCATACTTTCCACTTCCCCTTTTGCTTTATCCTTACCCCCATCTTCCTCCTCAAACATTCTTTTGGCTTGAATGCTCAATTCACTTCTCATTTCTTCCAATTTCTTGAGAATTGGAGCTAAAATGTCTTCCTGATAGCTTGAAGAAGTGTCCTCTTGATGGATAGTCATAGGAAGATATGGAGTGTAGGAGCATGTATAATCATGATGAGAGTAGATATGACGTTTCGCAAATCTCATGGGCTTGTTGGGTCAATTGCCCCAATTGGAGCTCTAAGCTCTTGATTTGATCTCCTTGATATTTGAGAATTTGATCAAACTTCACATTGGTCTCCTCAAAACGCCATTCGTACTCCCTTTTAATTTCTTCGAGTTGATTGAAGATGTAGGCTAGAGTATCATTATTATGACTTTGAGGAGCTTCATCATGATGGAGAGGCATAGCAGAGGGTAAAGTGTAGGAGTGTGGATCTTCATAGGAGTAGACATCTTGAGATTAGAGCTGTCAAAACGGGCCGACGGGGCAGGGCGGGTCTAAACCCGTAAAAGCCCGCCTTTTGGCGGTGCGAGGTGAGGCGAGCTGAAAATATGGCGGGCCGCAAAAACTTCAACCCAACTCATTTAATGGCGGGTTGCGGGCTTCAGCGGGCCATCCCAATTTTTTTTTAATTTTATGAAATAATACTTCAACTAAATTTATTAAATAAAATAGTGACATAATAAATGTATAACTAAAATCTCGCCACGAGAATCACAAATCTCATAAAGTAAAGTTTGTCAAATATAATACTAATCTCATAAAATAAAGTTCACAAAATAAATCAATAATGTTAAAGACATAAACTTAGCACAAACCTTAGAGTCTCTTAAAATTTATCATTCATTACATCATAAAAATTACTCCCTCCGTCCATGATAATTAGTCTACCTTAGTTGTGCACGGTTATTAAGAAAAAACTGATGTTGATGTGTAAAAGTGAATGTATTAATATAAAGAAGTGTTAATCATTAATAAAGTATTTGATGTGATGTGTAAAAATGAGTATATGCGTATAAAAAAATAAAAATAAAGATTGAAAATTTTCCATTTTGGGTAGGTAGACTATTTATTGTGGACGGCTATTTAAGGCACGTGGACTAATTTTCATTGACGGAGGGAGTATTTTTTTTGTGAGAGGAACACAATAATTTGTTATTTTGTTTGGAAGAAATTAAGAAAATGAATAATAAAAAATTTAAATTTAAAAATTAATTAAAATATCATATAATATGTATATATATTAATGTGTATATATATACATATATAATATATACACACTGGCGGGCTAGCCCGCCCCAACCCGCGGCCCGACCCGCCAAACCCGCGACTCAAACGGGCCTGCCCATCTAGGCCCGCTTCTATAAGGGATTAGAAATATTTGGCCCAACACTCATTTTATTGTGGCGGGGCGGGCTGGCCCAACGGGCTCAACCCATTTTGATGGGTCTACTTGAGATGTATATGAGTTAGAAGGATAAGAAACTTCTTGTGGAGGTGGTGGAATTTGGGTTTGGTTCCAAAACATCATCATCATGTACTTCATACACTCGTCTAACTTGAAGATTTTATCGAAAGTAGTGCAGGGTTTAAATGGGTAAAGTTGATAAATGTATAGATTAGGAGAGGATATATGTTGTGGAGAATATGAGTAATGATTGTATTCGCTCATCTCAATAGAGCTCACTCCAACAAAATAATCAAGTATCAACACTCACCAAGAATAGTCAAGAAAAACAAAGAAACGTAATCAAAGAAAAGAAAATGTAAACAAACAACACCAACTTAACAACGAAATCATTTCCCCGGTAACGGCGCCAAAAACTTGTTTGCCAAAATCGTGTATGATTTCCACGCAAGTGTACGCGGTCGTTGTTGTCGTGGCAAGTTAACCAAGTTAAATATCGAACACAGGGAAACGATGTGATATCAAGCAAACATTGAATGTCTACAAAGGTGGATAGCTAGGAAAGCGAGAAAAGATCATGATTTCTATCTACTTCAACAAAGCAAAGTAAATCTAGCTATCACCTCAAGGAAGTGAGCAAGTGTGGAGTGTACATGGAAGTAATCCTACTATGGTTCCTCTAGTGTCCTATCCATCCTAGCATGCAAAAGGTCTATTGGTGTCCTAGTCAAGCCAACTATTGTCTAGATCTCTTTACAACACAAGGTAATGGCTCTATTGGATGTCTAGATCTCTCTACAACTTCCAACACTCCAATTAAGAGGTTTAGGCTAATATGCAATTCTCATTGGTCATACTAGCAATATATCAAACACTTGGTATGCATAAAGTTCTTATAACTCAATTCTCATTTCATTGCTAACCATATAAGCCATACATTCCAATTAAACATCCCAAACATTCATACAAGTCATTAATAAGAGAACTAACACATCAAGATCATTAGTTCATGCATAGGATTAACAAGAACTAAATTCACCATAGTATTCATACAACCATGCAACAAGGATATTAGCCCATGGGTAATTGGAAATGAAATCAACAATTAAGCAATAGACAAACACAATTAACACTAATATGAAATGAAATACAAGAATCTTACCAATTTTTGGAGAATTGAAATACAAACACCAAACCTTGAAAAGCTATCTTCTAATCCGGAATGCAAAACGAGAAATTGAACCGTAAAATTGTAGCTTGAATCGAGACTAAACTAATGGAACAAACGGATTAAAGATCCAATGGTTGGATCAAAAGTTATGGAAGAAAGAAGATTAAAATCTAACTAAGAACCCACTAAGTAACCTCTAATCTCTCTCTCTAAAACTACCTAATGATCTAACTAATGAATAATGATGGAATTATGACTTCGAGAATCTGATCCTTGAGTATTTATAGGGCCCACAATGCTTGGTCCAAAGTGCCCTTCATTAAACGCGCGAAAAGATGAAACAGCCCTCGAAAATGTGTCCAACTGAGCATTCACACGAACCAGAGCAGGTGGCCGCACGAATGCAAACGAACCAGGGATTTCCGCACGAACAGAAGCTGGTCGTCGCATGAGTCTGAGCTTGTGGCCGCACGAACCCGGCTTAGTCTAGATCGATCGATTCTCGACTTCCTCGTATCCTTCATATCTTGAGTTCTAGAGCTCCGATTGACTCGATTCTTTTTCCATTGCGACCCTCTCTTCGAACTCTTTGACATGGTATATCATTTTCTTCCATTGGATCAACTCAAAATTTCTGAACTTTTACGAACTTGCTCATCTCTTGCGATTTTGCTCGTTTTCACTACAAAACACAACTTTCTAGCCAAAAAGGGTTAAATGCACAAAGTATAGCATTTTAGGGTCAAATATGAACATAAGCACATCAAAACCATATAGAAATGGATGCGAAAAAGATGCAATTATGACCCTAATCATTGAGAATATCCTTTAGCATGATGTTTTCGTACGTCTCATTTGAGGCTACTGATTCATGTCCATGGAGGCACATTGTCGGTTGGGTCATCCTTCACTTCCTTTGTTGAAGAAATTGTGTCCGCAATTTTCTCATTTGTCATCCCTGGATTGTGAATCAAGTCATTTTTCAAAACACCATCGTGTTAGTCTAAGTCCTCGAGTCAATAAACGAGCAAGTGCTCATTTTAAGACTGTTCCTAAAACTGTCCATGAAGTTTTAGCCCATTCTGGCTGGCGTAATGCCATGATTGAGAGATGCATGCATTAGATCAACCGGTACTTGGGAATTGGTGGATCTTCCTGTGGGTAAACGATATATTGGCTGCAAATGGATTGTTGGTCCCGAAATGAGTTAAATCAGTGTATAGGGGGGGAATACACTGATGTCAGATTTTTCTGAAAGACTCAGAAAAATGCTCTAACGAACTCAGTCAGGATTCCCTGAAGTACTCAGTACGCTGAAGGTCCTCAGGGGCAGTAGGGACGGTTCAGTAATGAGTCAGATAAACTGAGTGTGAGTAAAGTG
>JAPKLY010000083.1:915871-960137 GCA_026898435.1 Prunella vulgaris | reverse complement strand
CAACTCCTACGTCCACGACCTGATTTAACAGGAAGCTATCCTCAAAACCCTGAGGATAGGTACTTAGGTTTTACGTGCCAAGGGACACGAGTAGCCAACTTCCTCTCTTAGGAACTGACCCCTGGGCGTTTTACAAGTCCCAGTCCTTATAACCAACCTATCTCACACTTTGAGAGGTTTGGTATTCTGGTTTCCAACTAAGATAGCTCTAGCAATACAAATCAATGCTAAATAATAGAGCTATCGATCTAAGCAAATACAGAGTGAATCCTACTACAACACTAGGGAAATTTAATTGCAGAGTGTTGTTTATGATATGCTTTGTGTTCTTGGATTCTTGAGAGTTTTCTCTTGGAAATTTCCCGTTAACCTTGAATGGGTGCAAGGTTCTCCATATTTATAGGCGAGATTCAAAATAGATCCGTTGGAGGAGATCAAATCAAATCTTTCCTATTTTAGGTAGATTGCAGGCTAGAAATACTGTTCGACCTACCCGCCATGCTTATTCTGGAAAGTTGTCACATCACCTGCAACATTTTTGAGATGCATTAAATGCCGCATTAAATGCTGCGCAGACTCCATGCATACGTGTCGAAAGATCATTGGCTCTCCGCTATAACGGCTAGTTGACCTTCAGACATTTATCCTTCCTCGTACATTCAATGCTCTGAGTCTCTTGTTAATAACTCAGTCTGAACGTATCTTAACGGAGTCTTACTGACATTCTTTTTGTCTCTTGTCCCATAGCATAAATAACCTTCTGCTTTGGACTTACATGATTCAGGTGATCTGAACCACAGCCTGAGTCAGGTCCTATGTGCATTCAGCACAGCCTGATAGGTTATTCAGCTCAGTATGTGTTACCTTTTTGCTTCGGACTTACAGGATTCAGGTGAACTGAACCAAGGCCTAAGTCAGGTCCTATGTGCATTCAGAACAGCCTGATAGGTGACACTTACTCTTCACTGACTGACTTCTGTCCTGAGTATGCTTAGTGTACTCAGTAGAAACATCAGCCAATGGTACTTCAGGATTGACTTCAGGATGAATCAGCAGGCTTCGATCTTCAGCTTCAGAACAGACAATCTTCAGCGAGACTGACTGACTTCTTCAGGATGGTTTACACTTCAGACTTCAGTAAATTGGGTCGACTACAATATTCTTCAGTCTTTAGCATGGTAATCCTGTACTGAATCTCTAACCTAACTATCCTGAACTATTTTATCCTGAACACTATACTTAGGCAAATTCATCAGGGGTTTTGGGATCTAATCAAAATGCTCAGATTGTCCCAACATGGATGTTTACTATCAAAGTCAATCCTGATGGATCTATTGCTCGTCTAAAAGCCCGCCTTGTTGCTAAAGGATATGCTCAAACTTATGGTTTTAATTATTCTGATACTTTTTCTCTGGTTGCCAAACTCACCTCGATTAGACTTTTGATATCACTGGCAGCTACCCATCACTGACCTTTACACCAGTTGGATATCAAGAATGCTTTTCTCCATGGTGATCTTGTTGATATTATTTATATGGAGCAACCACCTGGATTTGTTGCTCAGGGGGAGAGTAATAAGGTATGTTATCTTATTACTGTGTGTTAATGCTTGAAGAAATAGTGTTGACTTCTATCTAGGAAATAGTGTTGACGTGGTCGTTGTTGTCGTGGCAAGTTAACCATGTTAAATATCGAACACCGGGAAACGATGCGATATCAAGCAAGCATTGAATGTCTACAAAAGTGGATAGCTAGGAAAGCAAGAAAAGATCATGTTTTCTATCTACTAAATCAACAAGAAATAGTAAATCCTAACAATCACCTCTTAGAAGTGAGCAAGTGTGAAGTGTACATGGAAGTAATCCTACTATGGTTCCTTTAGTGTCCTATCCATCCTAGCATGCAAAAGGTCTCTTGGTGTCTTAGTCAAGCCAACTAGTGTACAAGACAAGGTAAGGGCTCTATTAGATGTCTAGATCTCTCTACAACTTCCAACACTCCAATTAAGAGGTTTAGGCTAATATGCAATTCTCATTGGTCATATAGGTCAAACATCAAACACTTGGTATGCATAAGGTTCTTATAGCTCAATTCTCATTTCATTGCTAACCATATAAGCCATACAATCCAATTAAACATCCCAAGCATTCATACAAGTCATTAGTAAGAGAACTGATCCATCAAGATAACTAATTCATGCATAGGATTAACAAGAGACTAAATTCACCATAGTAATCATACAACCATGCAACAAGGAATTAGCTCATGGCTAATTGGAATTGGAAATCAACAATTAAGAATCTAATCATCATGAATATTAACTAAGAGAATTAAAGGAAAGCTTACCATAAGTGGATGAAAAGAAATACAAGCAACAAACCTCCAAATGCCAAGTCTTGATCTAAAGCTCAAAATACAAAAATGAACCGCATGAATAAAGCTCTAATCACTACAAGTATGCAGGAATAAACGGATCTAAAATCCGACGGACGAATCAAAAGTTATGGAAGGAAGAAAATTGAATCTAACTAAGAACCCACTAAGTAACTTCCTAATTCTCTCTCTAAACTAATCTAAGAACTTAGAAATAATGATCTTGATGATGAATAAGATCTGATCCTTGAGTATTTATAGTGCCCACAATGCTAAGACCAATTTACCCTTCATTAAACGCGTGCAAAGATGAGAACGCCCTCGAAAATGCCAAAACCGGACCTCGCGCTTGAGCATGAACTAGCCAGCGCTCGGACGGCGCACTTGAGCAAACCCACGCTCATGGTCGAGCGGCTGTGTCTTGGTCTCCTCTTCGCGCTCGAGCGGACTCATGCTGATGGTCAAGCGGCCCTGGCTCACCTTGACCAGGTGAATTCTGCTCGACCACCTTCTTCATTGTGCTCGAGCATGGGCATGAATGTGCTCGACCGTAGTTCAACCTTGACGTCCGATTTTCGACTTTTGCATTTTCGATCCCACGGCTCATCCGATCTTCCTAGGGTCTCCGATTGAGTATTATAAACATCTCCATGAGCTCGGATCCCATCATTTGGCCTCCTATAGTCGAGAATTCTCATTTTTGCTCGCTTTCACCTATAAAGCACACTTTCTTGCCAACAAAGGGTTAGTAGCACAATTTATACTATATTAGGGTCAAATATGAATATAATCTCATCAAAATCATATAGAAATGGATGCTAAAAGATGCAATTATGACCCTAATCATGAGTAGATGTAAGAAGGGAATTTTCTTGTCTCAGAGAAAATATGTGCTAGATTTACTTTCTGAAACTGGAAAATTGGGAGCTAAACCATGCAGCTCTCCTATGGTTCCCAATTTATAGCTCACGAAAGAAGGTGATTTATTTGATGATCCTGGAAGATACAGAAGGGTCGTTGGAAAATTGAACTACCTCAGAATGACATGTCTTGACATTGTTTATTCAGTAAGTGTTCTGAGTCAGTACATGTCATCACCAACTGTAGATCATTGGAAGGTAGTAGAGCAGATCTTGTGCTATTTCAAGGGTGCACCTGGACGTGGAATTGTTTATAGTGACCATGGTCACGATCGGATTGAGTGTTTTTATGATGTTGATTGGGCAGGTTCAAAAGAAGACCAAAGATCTACTTCAGGCTATTGTGTTTTATTTGGGGGAAATTTGATTTCTTGGCAAAGTAAGAAACAAAACGTAGTCTCACGTTCTAGTGCAGAGTCTGAATATAGAGCTATGGCCAAGGCTGCGTGCGAGATAGTTTGGGTTCGTGGGTTCCTAAGTGAAGTAGGTTTGAAGGCTTCAATACCTGCCAAGTTATGGTGTGATAATCAAGTTGCACTTCATATTACCTCTAATCCAGTCTATCACGAGCGAACCAAACACATTGAGATTGATTGCCACTTTGTTCGTGAGAAAATCCAACAAGGAGTGATTTCAACAGGTTATATAAAAACTGAAGATCAATTAGGGGACATCTTTACGAAGGCCCTTAATGGAGTTAGGATTGACTATCTTTGTAACAAGCTAAGCATGATCAATATCTATGCTCCAGCTTGAGGGGTAGTGTTAGAATAATATGTATATATTTGGTAGAGATATAGGGCATTAAATGAGGTTACCTTATGTTGATGTAATTTTCATAAGCACGATTATGTGGCTATAATCATGTCGATTACACCAATAATAAGTAGAAATAGACGAATATGTGAAGTTTTATAAGTAAGCAGGTAAGTCTTATATATAAGCACGTTGTATTAGTAGCATTTCGTTGGCGTAAATTTCGTGTCCTATTCGAATGAATTCGGTTACATTTAAAGAATATATAAGCTGCTGGATCATCACCAGCCTGCTTCATCATAAGCTGTTGGTCAGCAGCCTGCTTCACTAGAAGCTGCTGAACAGCTACCTGTTTCACTATAAGCTGCTGACTTATCACCAGCTCAATAACTAGCGACTCGTCAGAGCGTTCTTCGGTCTAGTTCTTTCTTTGTGCTCGATCAATTCTTCTGGACACTCCAATACGGACTTGCTTAATTACTTTCTTAAGCACGCACATCGATTATTTTATCAACAATTGCCCCTAGCCTGATGTTTGTTCAAATCGTTAGATTAATAACGAGCATCAAGCTATCTGGATCTTCGCAAGATTTTTCCAGTACAAGGAAGTAGATTGAACTTGAATTGATCTGTCTTTCGCTCTGTCTTCTTCTTTGTGTTTGTATTTCCGTGCAATCCTTTCAGATACCCGTAGGTTATTTGAATCTCTGCGTTCATTGCTCCATTTGTGCAGATTGAGTGAGCACTGGCTTCTTGTGTTTCTTTATACCTGCAAGTAGATGCATTTAAAAAATAGTTTGCACCTAATATTTCATTATACCTGGAATATTCAATGTATGGTTTCTTGGCGAGCGCTTCTGCTTGGTTGCTTTGCAACTTTTGTAGTAGTATCGGACCCTGCTTCTTTCATACTGATGGATGAGATTTAGCCAGCTGAGAAATCACCATTCACTCCGGTTGAAGGATAGATTATTCCTGCCGTTGGTGAATGTGCCCCCAAGTGTTTATATTTTTTGCACGTTATTGTCTTTTGCTTGCTTTTATATTTTGGTACGCAAATATTCATCTTACACCACTTACGGAAGCGAATTGTTCGTCTTACGCCACTTTAGGGCCGAAAATCGTACTTTTGTGCTCTCTTGGGCGATTGGGTTTTATAAACCTTACCTTAGACACTTTCGTCTTTTGAGAATCTATTTATGTTGGGTCATGGGTTCTTAGCAATCCTTTAAGAAGGATGCTTTAGTGAACCTAGGAACTTTAGTGGCCGCGGGTTCTTAGTGATCCTTTAAAAAGGATACTTTAGTGAACCTGGACACTTTAACGGCCTTTGCCTCGAGCTTTGACAATAACGTTTTGGGACAGATGTCCTTGCGTATTTCGAGCTCTTTGCTTCTTAATGATTTTATGTATCAGGGTTTGCCCCCCAGTGTAGTGTTGTGGCATCAATAGTTTCGTGCTCGCATATCTGTTCATCGAGTTGTTTGTCTTTGTCTTGAGCTGTCTGCTTGAGTCAGACAACCAGCTAACTGCTCTTTATCAACATTCTTTCCTGCCCCCCATTCAACTGTTGATTGTGATTTATGATCAAGAGTTGAATGATTTGAAATGTTCCGGCGTATCGCCAATCTGCATTGTTGATATAGGTGGGATGGACATCACCTATAAAGACGAGATAATCTTGCCTTCAAGAAGGATTACTACTTCGAGAAGGCGCATCGCCTATAAGGCGGAATCATGCCTCTGGGAGGCGCATCGCCTATATAGGCGGCGTCGTCAATATAGGCGGGATGGACATCACCTATAAAGACGGGATAATCCTGCATTCAAGAAGGATTACTACTTCGAGAAGGCGCATTGCCTATACGGCAGAATCATGCCTCTGGGAGGCGCATCGCCAATAAGGCGGAATCATGCCTCTGGGAGGAGCATTGCCTGTATAGGCGTCGTCGTCAATATAGGCGGGATGGACATCGCCTATAAAGACGGGATAATCGTGCTCAAAGGTATTTGGTGATAATCGTGCCCGGAGGCATCTGGTGATAATGTGCCCGGAGGCATCTGATGATAATCGTGCCCGGAGGCATCTGGTGATAATCGTGCCCGGAGACATCTGAATTTTAATTGCTTTAAGAAGCAAATTTTTCCTCTGAAATTTAATTGCTTTAAGAAGCAATTTTTTTCCTCTAGAATTTAATTGCTTTAGGAAGCAATTTTTTCTTCTGGATTTTAATTGCTTTAGGAAGCAAATTTTTTCATCTGGATTTTAATTGTTTTAGGAAGCAATTTTTTCTTTTGGATTTTTAATTGCTTTAAGAAGCAATTTTTTCTCTAGAATTTTTATTCTCCTAAACTAATTCTGCAAAGAATTAATTTTTATCTATACAAATTTGGACTTAATTAATCTTGATCCAGGTGAATGAATTGATCCAAGATTAATTTGACTTATTAAAATTAGAGGCCTATAATTTTTCTTTTAGGAATTAATAAATTGGGCTTTAGCTTATAACTTGGCCCAATTAATTAAATTGGATACTCTATCAGCCGATTCCCCTCTTTCTTTTATCCAGTTTTTTTGTTTTGATTTGTTTTTTTTTTCAATATGGCAGTTGGCATAGAACTACTCATTTAAAATATCTCTTGACCCAGTTAACTCCACTATTTGAATAGTGGATAGGCGATCTTTTTTTTTTTTTATGGGTCAGGATATGTAATGAGTAGACTAATTTTTCTTCTTTCATAATCCCAACCTCCTGAAATTGACGTACAGCAATGAATAATTAATTATGGCCCGAGCAATTGTGAATGATGAGCGAATAATAGATTACGCGAATACTTGTGCGAATAGGTGTAGATGTGAAAATTTTGAATTGGTCAATCCCTCTTTTTGTATGACTCCATAGTTCGGCGATCAACCTTCGATGGCGAGGAGCTCACGCGGCGAGCTTCTCCTGGTAGCGAGCGCCTCTCATGGCAAACATCTCGTAGGCGAACGACTGGACACCAACAGGCGATGAGCTCGTCTCGGCGACCAGACCATTGTGGAGCGAGCAACTTCTTATTTTTTCTGGCGAACAGCGCGTTAGACGCTCCACATCGGCGAACAGGTCATCCGGGAGGCGAGCAACTCTTACGAGCGAACACCTCGTGTCGGTGAATAGGTGAGTGGCAAACAATCCTAAGGCGGCGAACAGCTATTGCTAGCGAACAACCTGTTATATATATTTTTTTTTTTGAATTTTTCACTGACAAAAGTTTGTTGTGCGACCATCTCGGTGATATGCGACCATCTGAGTGGTGTGTATTCAACTGTGTGGTGCACGAACAACTTATGCACGTGAACAGTTCTGTATACGGGTGCTTTGTATTCCCGAATAATTTTTCAAAAATTATTTTTTCTTTTTGGCCGCGAACAGTTGCTGCGCGAACATCTCTGAAGAGCGAGCATCTCTCTGCATTTCAGTGACCAATTCCGGGATATCAGCGAGCAACCTTCATGGGGCGACCAACTCGGTATTTTTGGGCGAACATCTTTCATTGGTGAGGGCGTATCCGAGAACAGCTGGGTGTTTCCAAATTCCAATGGGCGAGCAATTCTCAGCGAACAACTTCAGTCACCGACTCTCTCTTATTCAGCCTGATATTTGGACCGGTCAAACATTTATCTAATAAATCTACTAACCGCCTTTGAATGGGTCTAATTCAATTTATGAGAAATTCACCATATCTTCATATCCATGTAGCCGTGAACATCCTCTAATTTTTTTACAGTCTTTCAAGCAATCAAGATGATGTCTGTTGGATATGTATGTAATTTCTTCATGAACGTTAGCACGTCTGGAATTTCTTATGAGCTCAACATCGTTCCCCAATCTTACGCAAAGAATGAATAGTTTCCTTTTCTAAAAATCTATCAAAAGTAAAGTTGTATGAGCACATGTACTAACCTTTTTTTTATACGAATTGAAATGTAAACTTATTTCAATTTGCTTTGATAATCACAATATATGAAAATCAATCCTAGAGGAAACAATTAAGTATAATTCTTCATGTAATTAAATTTATATGTTAGTAATTAAGTATATTGGTATAAACCTTAAACCCTAAACCCTAAACCCTAAAGCAATTAAATTCAAGAAGTGAAGCCCTGACAACGGAGATCAATCACAGTCCAAGAAGTGCAGAAAATTGGCGGCCTTGAAGATTAATTCCAGTTGCATGTTGAAGAATATATTTACTTGCAAAGAAATTATTGATATATTTCCAGAAGAATTACAAATTATCCTTGAAGACCTTTGCTCGCAACTGGAAGAACTCAAAAAAAAAAATTAGTGGACCTGCGAAGAGTTACACTAGTTGATCACCTGTTCGCCTGAAGAAATCCTTGAAGATGTTCGCTTGAAAGAGACTCAGTTGTTCACCTCCTTCGGAAGAATTATACTAGCTGCTCGCCACCTGCTCACCTGCTCGCCTGCTCACCTGCTCGTCTGCTCACCTGCTCGCCCGCTCACCTGCTCGCCCGCTCACCTGCTCGTGAAATATCTCAACCTCGTGTAATATCCTATGAGAGAAATAATAATCATCCAACTCAGAGAGCACCCGCATCGGAGCAGTCAACGGCGATACATAATGCTACAACAAATAGGCAACAGTTGGAGAACACTGATGTTCCGGCTACCCAAAATACTACAGCAACAACAACAGAGAGCGGCGTGTCCATCTGAGATACGACTTGAACCAAAACCAGTCCATGAACGAACTATTCAACATCAACCAGAAAATGAAGCTGATATCGAGCAAAGGAGGAGATAGGTCAAAGGAAAGCAACCGTCAATTCGTGAATGACTACGTTGACCAGAAATGGAAAGATTAGGCCCTGAAGGTGCTCAAAAAGCCACCAAGATTCCTACAAAGTCACACCCAAGCGACATAGTGTCCGGCTACGCCCGCTTTAAGCGAAAGGAACGATCTCCACATCCTAGCGGTGAGACTTCCGACAGAATCTTGCTGTCTATGAAGAACACAATTGAAGACCTACAGGCCAAGATCCAACCGAAGATCTAGTACCTGGCAACAAAAACATCGACTGGCGAACCTTGTTCAAGAAGAAGTACTCAAAGCCCCAAGTCAAATGCTCCGATCCATATTTCTCAAGCAAATACAATTGAAGAACGCGGAGGAATCAATATGCAACTCATCATGGAGTAACCTTACAAAATGACGACCCATTCAAGAAAGATCAAGGCAACCGATGATGGAAAAGCTAGATCCTCACAATGCAAATAGGTCGCAACGAACCTCTGGAGTATCTATTCAGAGTGCAAAACTGTGTGAATCCTCTCGCTTAAGATGATTAGATCATGAACAGTTTCCCGGGAATATATCCTCTAAAGAGAAAAAGTTTGGCCTATAAGCAAAGTTATCAACTCATTCAGAGGGCAACATAAGCTGATAATCCCTAACATCGCCTCAATTTCCTATTATCCCAGAAGCATCCATTCAAGAGGAAGTCCAACATTCGACGATAAAGCTGAACGAGGGATCAGACTCCGAAAGATTGCAATGCCATGATCTGGGAAAATAGAAAAATGAAAGGACATAAGATGGGTCAATCAAAATGTCAAGAAAGAAAAATGACATTTGAGCGCTACCTATTGAGGCCTCCACCTGAACTTGAAGACGATGTGAGCTGAAGATCAAACTCTCCAATGATAGGCATCCGACGCATCTTAATGTAAGTGTTGACAACATTCCTATTGAAGCAAATACTACATCGATCGGACATTGCAAGACGCTTGTTGAAATAGTCACTAGAGGTCAGCCAATATGGAATAACTTACGCACCCCAAACAATGATCAAAGGAAAAGCGCTTGCCGATTTCATCGTCGAGCTAACTTTCCCACAGGATCCGACGAGGGGGCGTAAAGTCCCGTAGCACCTCTACATAGACGAATCATCAACAAGCACAACAACAGGGGCTTGTGATAGACAAGTCTTCACTTCGGCAATCAGATTTGACTTCACATCTATAAACAACAAGGCCGGACACATTGGCCCGACAGGGGGAAAAGCAGAGCTGACACGAAGCTACAAGAACCCTCGACATTTGATTACAAAATAAATCAAACTTCGAGCGGCAGAAAGAGGACAACGACTTGATCAAACACTCGACGTCCCAACATTATCATCAATAGCAAGGAACTCCTAGTTGTTCCTTGAAAGATCAAAAGCAAAATGAATCCCAACAAGTACTACGCATGTCATCAGAGTATCAACCACAACACAGATGAATTCCAAGACTTGTTGCGGCAATAGCAAAGATTTTATGAAGACGGAGAATTATCCCAAATGAGAAGGCCACGAATCGCCTAATCCATCAACTCTGATATCGGGGAAGTTTTCGTCACATATATATATATATATATATATACGTCTTGTACAAAAGGGCGAGACTTTTGGTTTATCCTTTTGTACAAGATAAATGCAAAAATAATCTGCCATATATGCCATTAACAACATGCAAAATTCATGTGTTGCAGAATCATGCAAAATGTTTCTTGAAAGTTCTCTCGTACGAACTGAACTGGACCCCAAGAAGTTGGCTAATTTGCAAGACGAAGTAGTACCAATGGAGGTCGAACATTCAGAAAACGTACAAAGAGCAGAACATAATTAAGACACAACAGTCCTGGCAGAATCAGCGCCTGAGAGACACCTCAATGGAAAACGACCGAACGAGTGTCTTCTCAGCCAAGATTTCAAACCCATATTCGACGAGCTTATTTGAAAGCGCGTAACGCCAATAAAAGAGTCGACAACAAATCAAGAGGCGCATGCCTTCCAGCACGATGATCTAACACGCAAAGATATTATGCGTATCATCATAACATTGAATACTACACCAGCAAGAGCATGGAACGGCGAGCCAACCTCAAGCATTCCTTTAAAAGGATTGCCAGTTATCACACTTCATGAAGAAAACTCCAACTATCTCCGGATAAATAGAGTTTTCATCTTCTCAAGCTATGTTTTGGCAGATGACACATTCATCTCTTTATTCACTCCAAAGCAATCATCTACATTACAAGCTGCCAGCACCTCAACACAGAAGATATATGCTGATTCCATCAGAAATATCTAGCACGGACAAACAATTTGGAGGAACTGGCACATACTGGAAGATATATCCATCTTGAGGAAAGTAGCCTTCGTCAACAATATTTCGACGAAGGCCATGATTTCAATATTAACCAGAACGACGTCAACACTTCCTAAAACATTGAGGAAGAACGATCACAGATATATCACCAGGTAAAATTCTCGAGGCATCTTCCCAAAAGAGAGAACTGCCCCCACCAGATGCCTCCGGGCATGATTATTCCATCTCTATAGGCATGATAAATCTGCCTTTATAGGCGAATATTATAGTGTTCCATCTTTATTCGCGATGTCCATTCCGCCATATTGACGATGCTGCCTACATAGGCGATGCGCCTCCCAGAGGCATGATTCCGCCTATATAGGCGATGCGCCTTCTCTAAGCGATGATCCTTCTTGAAGGCATGATTATCCCGTCTTTATAAGACGTGCCGCCATAGGCGATGCGCCTTCTCGAAGTGATAATCCTTCTTGAAGGCATGATTATTCCGTCGTTATAGAAGATGCCGCGATGCGCCTCCCAAAGGCATAATTCCGCCTACATAGGCAATGTGCCTTCTTGAAGCGATAATCCTTCTTGAAGGAGAATATACTATTCTTTATCAACAATGCAGGTTGGCAGTACCCTGGAACATTTCAAATCATTCAACTCCTGATCACATGTCACAATCAACAGTTGAATGGGGGGCATGAAGGAAGCAAGCAGGAAGCAATGTTGATAAAGAACAGCGGCACCAACAGAAGTGCCATCATCTTTCCTCTGTTACTTTGATTTTCTAGGTAGATTTTTCCGAGCAACAGATGCAACAGCAGGTTTGAGCTCCTCTCTCCTTCTGTAATACCACCATTTTAGACGGCAGTGTCCATCTTGCATTTGTTCAGTCCGGTACCAAGAGACATTACTCTCTGACAGAAAGTATTGAATTCTGGAGGAATGGCAACTGTAACGCCTTGATCTACAACGAGATAATAATAAATTACCAGGAGACAGGTAGATCAAAGACGACGAATAGGTATGTGAGCGCGAAACTATTGATACCCCAATACTATACTGGGGGGCAGACCCTGACACACAAAATAATCAAGAAGTAAAAAGCTTAAATTCATACTAAGCACAAGCATCGGGCAAAGGAAGCTTTGGCCAAATTAATAAAGAGCAGGCTGGTGGTCTGACTCAAGCAGGCAGCTCGAGATCAGGATGCTCACGATGTGCGTTTTGAACAGATAATGAATGCTATAGACGGTCTTTTTTAGAAGGTCGCAGTCTAATTGAAATCGCCTAACACGAGTGGCTACAGAGGGTTAATGCGCTCCAGGTAGAGCCACAGCTCTACCTAGTCGAGAACGCTCCTCGTGCAGTGACAAAATGGTAATATACTATACCGATACGCCCTGCACCAGAGCGCAAGCATGCTAAAGCTTTCTTGGGTTGAAAAGTTACGGCATTAAATGCCTAACAACTCTCCGAACAAGAATAGAGCGTGATGCCCCGAAAGACCACACCGAGAGGGACTTGAGTGTGCATCAGAGGCCCCTACGAAGGACGTTGCATACGATCCGGAGGATAGCAGAGTGGATGTACCCGGTAATACTGGGACAGCGCTTCATGTCCACCAAAGGGACGCGGATACGCTCCCGAGGATGAAGTGAATGCTTCCTGATGGCCCAATTCCGTGCGAGTGTCTTATTCGTTTCGTGCCCAAAAAGAGGCAAAACGGAGCGACTTAA
Source organism: Prunella vulgaris (assembly GCA_026898435.1). Classification (NCBI taxonomy): domain Eukaryota; kingdom Viridiplantae; phylum Streptophyta; class Magnoliopsida; order Lamiales; family Lamiaceae; genus Prunella; species Prunella vulgaris. The sequence goes on along the minus strand of JAPKLY010000083.1, from coordinate 947,201 downwards.
AGGCCCAACAGCCGCGAAAGGCGATATATAACGATTAGACATAAATGGCATTTCATTAGAGTTCGTAAAATATAAAACAAGAACATCAAGAGCATCCTGATCGGAAGAATAAAAGGAGCCACCAAAGGAGGCAAAACTGACGCCTACAATACTTCAGACACCAGGCGAACAATACAAGAATGCTAAAGCCTACAAGCCTAAACAGTTCGGGGCACATTCACCAGAGACTGGAGTAATTTATCCTTCAACCGGAGTGAATGATGACATCTCAGCTAACTAAATCTCATCCATCAGTATGAAAGAAGCAGGGCCCAATACTACAACTAAAGTCGCAAAGCAACCAAGTAGTGGCGCTCGCCAAGAAATCACACATTGAATATTCCAGCAAAACACGAAGGATCTCCAGAAAAATCGAAAAGCTGCAAATGTATCTACATGCAAGTACAAAGAAACACAAGAAGACAATCCTAACTCAACCCGCACGAATGGAGCAACGAACGCAGGCATTCAAATAGCCTACGGGTATCTGGAAGGATTGCACGGTACTCTTTTTTCCCTACGACCGGTTTATCCACAAGGGTGGTTTACGGCTAGGTTTTTAACGAGGCATGTAGCATCCTTCTATGTATTCGTTACACGGTTATAAAATCCTGCGAAGCCACATCTGATGCATCTATGCATGAATACAAGGAAATATAAGCACAAAGAAGCCTATAAAGCGGAAGACAGATCAATTCAAGCTTAATCTACTTCCTTGCACTGGAGAAATCTTGCTAAGATCCAAATAGTCTGATGCACGTTATTCATCCAACAATTCAAACAAACATCAGGCTAGGCGGCAACTGTTAATGAAATAATTGACGTGCGTGCTTAAGGAAGTAATTAACCAAGTCCGGATTGACGTGTCCAAGAGAATTGATCAAGCACGAAGAAAGAACCAGATCGAAGAACGCTCTGACGAGTCAACAGTTGTTAAGCTGGTGACGAGTCAGCAGCTTATAGTGAAGCAGGTAGCTGTTCAGCAGCTTCTAATGAAGCAGGCTGTTGATCAGTAGCTTATGATGAAGCAGGCTGGTGACGATCCAGCAGCTTGTATTTCCTATATAATGTAATCGAATTCATTCGAATAAAGGATACGAAATTTTTACACTAATGAAGTTCTGCTCGAACGACGAGCTTATATATATGACCTACCTGCTTACTCATAAAACCTCGCATGTTCATCTATTTCAGCATATTGTTGGTGTAATCGCTGTTATTATAGCCACATAATCGCGTTTACGAAAATTACATCAACAGCAACATCAGGAACAACACTACAAACTTTCTTATTGGCTGTCTATTATAGAATTGTGGGTGTACCACTATATATACATATAGACAGAGTATCAAAGGGAGAAAAAGATGAGAGGCAGTTTACACAGGGTAGAGACACATTAGTTGAGATGTGGGCAACATTGTCTCCATCACTTCTATACTTTGGACCAACGTGACTGTGTCAATTCTTTATTGATCGTAGAATTAGTATATTTAGTATACCTAACTTTTTTTCTCTATCTCTCTGAAGTCTCTGAAATGAACATTATTCTCTTTCTTCTTTTAGTAGCAAATTTGTGTGCTTATACCCGACTTCTGTTCCCAAACTTAATTCTCTCTGGCAACGAGCAGGAGCAACGAACTCGAGCTAAGAAGATCATGCATCTAGACTAGAAGATTCAAGCCGATTTTCATCAAATTGAAGTTGTTCTTCGTTAAATTGAAGTTGTTCTTCATTAAATTTGAAGTTGTTCTTCACCATATCTGAAGTCGTTAATTGCTAAATTCAATCGTTCTTCATCGAATCCAACCAGGAACAACATCTAATCCAGGATCAAGGGCCTAAATACCTCCGATCAGATATTTTTCTTGAAGATCAACATTAATGTTCTTCACCACCTTCAACAATTCTTCGCCAAATTCAAGTAAAAAAACATCACTTGATTCAAAAACAAGGAGCTACATTTCTCTGATCAGACGTTTGTCATCCAAGAACACCTTGAAGAACTAAAGCGTTCTTCACCATCTTCAAATCATTCTTCATCAAAATCATTACAAACACTCTTCGATCCAGGAGCAAGGAGGTAAATCTCTCCGATCAAGTATTTTCCAGCTTAAATCTAACTTGAAGATCAAAAAATGTTCTTAACCAAATTTAGTGGCGTTCATCTTCACCAAATCTTCAAACATTTAGTTTGATCCAAAACAAGACAACATCGTCCTCGTATAAAGCATTTAAAGTTAAAGTCAAATCAAAGTCAACTTCAAATAGGAGAATCAGAGGATCATAGTTAGAGAGAGAACCCCTTCAAATATTCAGTTTAATTAATATGAATAAATAACTTATATATCTTTTTTCATGTTAATAAAATCTATTTTTGTAAGAATTGTTATTACAAATTTGACATAATTTAAAAAGGATTAACATCGGCAAGCTCTTTTATTATACATACTATATTTTTACTTATGTGTTGCACTTTTTTTATTCATATTATATATATATATATATATATATATATATGTATATATATATATTATATGTAAATTTATATATGTTTGTTTTTTAAAAAGTCAAGATACATTTTTCATTAAGTAATAGAAAGCTTTTTATTTATCTTACAAATACTTCTTTATAAACTACATTGTCAGTGCTATTTTTAGTTTTTCCCTGGTTATCGCATATCAATATTTTCAATCCTTCCCGATTTGTTACTCTTGATAGTGCAACATACAATTGACCATGACTGAAGACTTGCCTCTTTAAGAGTAGTCCGACGTTCTTTAGGGATTGTTCTTGACTTTTGTTGATGGGCATAGCATAAGAGACCATCAATGGAAATTGTCTTCTCTGGAACTTGAATGGGAGTCTAACATCTGATGGTGTTATTGTCATTTTTGGAATTAGCACCCTTTGCCCCGTGTTGGTGCCAGTCAGAATTTTGGCTTCATAACGTGATGATCAAACTTTGTTACTACCGACCTAGTTCCATTGCGTAGTCCGACCGAGTGGTCTATATTCCGTAGTAACATGACTGGAGTTCCGAAATTTAGAGTTAATTTGTGATTTGACAGACCTAAGCATTTGATTGCATTTAACAATTCTGGTGTATGAACGTCTGCCAATAAATCAACATTTGCGTCTAATTTGCATGCACTGTCTGAACTCAAGTATGTTATTGCTTCAATACAATTTAGTTTAATCATATGGTCGTTGATGGAGCTAACAACATCAAGAGTGAGAGAAAGAATTGCCCGTTCCTGCAACATTTTCCAATCAATATTGCTGGTTAGGAAGGAAGGGTATGTGCTCTGTACAATGGCAGATATAGGATCATTTGAGTTTCCCAGTAAAAGGTCTTCTGGAATTTCAAGTTCTGCGCATCCATCGTTTTGTTCACCTATGGTTCCATCTCCAACTGCAGCAATCCATTCTGAGAATTGTTCAATTTGTTCTGGATTTGTATCCTCATATTTTTTATCAATCGGAGGACAGTGCAATTTCTCCAATGGTAGGATGAGTTGATTGTATCATGCACTATGTTCGGTCTTGTTCCCATTGGAATTACTGGCAAGATCTGGCAAAAATCTCCTCCAAACACTATTGTTTTTCCTCCAAAGGGCAAAGCGATGTTGTTTGGATTAGTAAATTGAAGGATATATCACATTGTCTTGTCCAAAGCTTCAAAATAGTATATGTGCATCATCGGGGCCTTATCCCAAATTGTAAGTTTACATCGAAAAATAAGCTTAGCAAGGTGGCTTCCTTGTTTAATGTTGTGTGTTGAGTCCTCACTTGGATTTATTGGAATTGCGAAACATGAATGTGTTGTTCTTCCACCAGGCAGAAGAAAATATGCAATTCCACTGGAAGCAACGTTCAAGACTATGTCCCCTTTTGATCTGAGAGCTGCAGATAGAGTCTTCCACACAAATGTGTTTCTCGTTCCTCTGTATCCATACACCAAGAAAACCCCACTAGTATTTGACTGGGCTGCGTTTATTATTCTATCATACACAGACCGTTGCTCATCTATCAAATTGTTTAGGAGCTGACTTTGTTCGATTGTCAAAGTTGTACGGTCATATCGTACCTCATCTTGAATCAATTTGTTAAGATAGCTTACTGAATACACCTCTTCTGGAAGGGGCATATATTCAAATTCTTTCAAACTTTTGCCCCAGGCTCGCAAGATCTTTTCAATTTCAATCAAGGCGAGGTTTTTTATTTCACTTTCGCTCAATACTAATCCTGTACACGTGAGAATATCTGTAAAGCATTGTGATTAAAAGATCATTTGTATTTTATCAATTTCGCAACATTTGTAAGGATTATCATAATTTTTGTACCTTCATGCTGCATCAAACGACATTGGTTATATAAAATACCATTTGATAATTTCATCCAGCACGTGTCCTTAACTTTTTTGGGTTGGCTCAGGCAGTTAGAGTTCATTAGAGTAGAAAATAGAGTCCTCAGCGACTGTGGTGTTACCCATTTCTCAATAATCATAGTGCATAGCAAGCTTCTGGAACGTGGCGTACAAAATATCATTAACCTTTTTCAAGTCATCATAACTATTTGGTCCCTTGACTATATTGAGAAGACATCTCAAATAGTAATTCTCCCCAGAAGCTTGGGACCCACTCTATTTCTGCTTGTTTCCATAAGAACATTGTAGGGAATTCAGCATAGGTTAGGTCTTTTGCAAGTTCAGGAAACTTGTTGTTTGCCTTGAACCAAGCTAGGAACATGTTGTGGTTGACTGAAGGTTTTTCTAAAACTTCATGTAGTTGGTCTGTGTCTGAGAAAATAACATTTTGCTTATTTGGGAGGTGAAAGCTCACACGTTCAACGTGTGGGCTCTTGTACTGGATTTCAAATCCTAGTAGTCTACATGCAGCTTTGCAAGATGAGATGTAACTATAGTCATAGAACATTTGAATCTCATCCACATTTTTTCCAACATCTTCTTCTTTTCCTCTCTGGTAAAAAGTACATGTGACTCGATCTTCTCCTTTGTTAATGTATTTGAATAAATACTTAATGCCTCTGATTGATTGCAATATTCAACATTTACGTGTGCTCCGTACTTTAGCAGTAGATAGTGATTATGTGGAACAACATATCTACTATCGAGCTCGATATTTTTCTTAAGAATTGTTCTTCCATTGTCCCTAACTTTGTATTCTAGGAATCCCCCATCGTCAATTATTGTTGCATTGACAAACCTTTTAGGAAAATGCCTAGTACATTGCTCATTAGACATGCAAGAAGAGCTTATATTCGTGACCCTGCATGGTCCATGTATCATAAATTCACGCACTACATTGTAGTACATGGGATCAGTATCCTTATCTGGCATTTCTGCAGAAATTGTGTAGTCAATATCAGCAAGAGTCGTGGCTTTATCTTTCTTATCAAGGAATAACAAAATGTGTGCATGCAGAAGACCACGTTTTTGGGACGCCACAGTGAATGTTACTGCAAATTAATTATGATTTGTTATAAAAAAAAATTTCTATTTTCTAAAAAAATTAAAAGGTGGGTATATAGGATGTGTCTGCTTTGACAACTCTGAAAATATCTTTTTGTCAGATATCCTTCATCAATGCCTCCAGTTTTATTTTGAAAACTCTACATATGATATCTGGACAATCCTCAAGTTTAAGGCCTCTGGTTTGATGAACCGTATAATTTCTGGCCATTTTGGATTGCATGTAAATGTTATGAATAATTCTGGGTATCCTGCCCACCTACAAATAGCCATTGCATCATGATAATTCTGGACCATGTATCTAGCCCCTCCTGTGAAAGAAAGCGGCAATATAATTCTCTTCCTATGTGTTGTTGGGTCAGTGTCCCCACGCAAAAGAGCATCATTAAGGCCGTTTTACAATTCACACTGCAATGACTTTTGATGGGTCTAGATATATGTCAATCTTGCCGATTCTACCATTGTGTGTGCATCTATCATAAATTGCTGGAATAATCTTTTGTAATGTAGAATAGATGATGGTTCATTGTCTCTTTCATGCAAATGGTACGCAAAAAATTCTCGGATGCTGACTCTATTTCTTCTTCTGGACCCCGATGTTCTTTCTTCCCTAAATGGGATATCTTCCCTGTAGCCATCCTCACCATAAGGGAACAGTAGTAGATATTGTAATCCGAGATAAGTAGGATTTAGGTTTACGCACTATAATGTCCCTGTGTGCGTCTTAACTAATATATCCCTGTCTCCCGAGTTCGCATCCACACCGTCCATTATTAATGCTGCAACTTCTAAAGTAGAAGGCATGTTGTATGTCCTTGCATCTCCTTCTCTTCTACCAATTAGTTTTATTCTAACATTTGGTGTTTCTAGGTACTGTATTTCATCTCTTACATTTCAATTTTTTTTAACTTAAACATTATTTTCATCCAGTAGTGTCTTCAAATCAGCGACAATTTATGTGTGTAAGCTATTTGTGTCTTGCGGATTCCTACAATAAATAATTTTTTTTCTTTTACTTTAATCGTAGATGTTTATCTGTTAAGAAATGAAAATTTTACCTTACAGATTTAATTATGTTCTGAATTTTATTTTATGTGTCATAAATATAGAGTTGAGAAACTTTGGGGCTTCTCTTCTTTTGGTAGCAGACCTCCTACTAAGTGGTAATTTTACCCATGGAGTTTAAAAGTCGGTGGAGTCCTTCCACTGTTGATGCTTGCACCGATACTTCCCCCTAAAGATGTAAAACAGAACATGTTGTTGTATGATCTGATATTTAGATGGAAGTGTTTGCTCTTCTTTGTTGTATCGAGGATCTAATATTCCAGTTGTTTTGGTGGAGCTTTCATTGAGGGAAGCTGAATCTTACCTTGCGTGCAACATAAAGAGTACTTAGGATTTTTCGCTTTGAATTTCTGAAGTTTCTCTTCAAACCAAAACATTGCTCCGCAATAATTATATCTGTATATTAGGTCTCCAAAATCAATGTATTCTGCACACAATATTGTGTTCTTTTTATCGTCAGTTAGGGTTCAAATAAAAGTAAATTCAAGTTTAAAAAAAGTTTTAATGGCTACCATTCGAAGGGTTGGTCACAATTTCTTCTTCTTCACCTTGTTCTTCTTCATCATCTTCTTCTTCAATTGCTGAAACATTTTAGGACTTTTAGCTATTTGTAGACTTAATTATAGATTTTATATTTTAAACTATAATTTTCATCGGTATGCAAATTTTTTATTATTGTTAATGCTTGTTAATTCCTTTTTTTTAAAGGAATGAGTTAATTAATTTATAGGACTTGTACCTCTTTCTATAACAACATTGCATGTATTTTGATGGAGGGAGTCTAATGAAGTAAGGGTTATTTTTTGGTGTGTATCTTCATCAATCAAAATTTTTGTTGTCACCGTACTTGTACATGTATGTAAAAAAATTATGAGAATTTTTTTTGGGACGGCAAAAATATAAATGATATTTTTATATGAGTGAGTATAATGTAAGTTGTCACTATATTTGTCTTAAATAATATCGCAAGAGTATTTCAAGCTTAAATTAAAAAAGAACGAAATTTTGAAACAGGCTTAGAGCATTATAGATAAATTATGTCTAATGAAGGTTCATCAATAAAAAATAAATTGAAAACGTCATAAAGAAAATATAACCTTAAAAAAGAGAAAAAAATCTAGCATGGTCAACATTAACGCACTTTTAAAAAAATTAAATTATTGGGCTTAACTCTTTTGTTTTGATTTTTTTTAGTTTTCTTAAGTTTTTTTGCCTCACTCCAATTTTTCATTTTAAAAAGAAATCCCTTAATTTTTAGCAATATTATTTAAATAATAAATTATTCATTTTGTAAATCCAGTATATGTCATTAGTTCTGTAAAAAAAAAGGGTTATGGTAGTACACGCGTCAATTCGAAACCCTTGTCAGTGCGTTCTTTCATTCTACTAGAATTTTGCCCGTGCTATGCGCGGGCCTTATATTGTTTTTTTTATATTCTTTTTATTCACAAAAATATGTATAATTTTTATAAGTAGCCAAATTAATAGTTTTATGTATAAAATTGTTGTTCGTAAAGATGGAGGTAAAATCTTTTTAACGTGACAAATTAAAAAATTGTATGGTTATAAATGATTGTATGTTCATGATATTTACACTCAAAGATCAAAATTCACTTTTTTTAAAGATTCATCGAGACTATTGTATCACGATTTGTATTATAATTGTGGTTATAACAGTAGAGCAGTCGCGGTTTGAGGGAAATAATGATATTTACAGATAAATGTGAAAAATGATGAATATGATTCTGTTAACTGTAGACTCTCACTTAAATCCGTCGTTTGGTAAGTGGTCTTGATAAATACTAACTTTTTAAATCTAGCGACAATGAAGAACGTAATTGTCGCGACCATGGCTGAAACCAAATAATAAATAAATGAACATATACACATAAATAATTTACTCAAATTAGCAATAATAAATAATTATTTATTTAAGTTTTGCATACACCGAACAAACTTTTAGTATGTAATAGCGTATGTAATTACTTTGTCTTCGCCCTTCACCTAATAAATGCTCTTTTCATTGTAAGTTGTATGCCAACCTAATGCAATAAGTTGTTTGTGGTCTATCCAGTTTGTGACAATTGGAGGAATGGGATGTCCTTGTTTTAAATATACTTGAAATTGACATTACAATAATTAATCCCAGAGTTTTTTTACGGTATTGTCCTATCAAATTTTGAAATTTACCTGGACATAGTGGTTGTCATTAACCAAAGCCATGCAGATAGATTTTGGGTTTTCTTGCACAGCCTTCCAAAAAGGCAGAGTGGTAATTGACATGTATGGTGTCAATGTAAACAATGCAACATTGTACGCCGATGCCACTAAGAAAGCCATAAGTGGTAACATGAACCATTTATCAACTGGTGTTGTTGGGGCCCAACAATCCAGAGCTTCTAAGATTTCTTCGACATAACTCTCGACCCTAAATGCCTTCTTATATGATGAAGTATTATTTTTAGCTCATTTATTAGGTTTTGTTGAACTTGTCCCCAATTGTCCTCTCCAAATCCCATCAAACCTGCTACGGTTTGAAATCCATAGTGTCCGTCTCCCTTAACATTTACCACATTCTCTATCCACCGGCGATATGTTGTTGGAATTGACTCTTTAAATATTGGAGTGATAAGTTTTTGGGATTGTCTGTGGGTTACCTGTAAAATAATTTTTGGTTAATTTATGTTGAATTATACTATCTTTATGGCTGTTTTTTTTTAAATAAAGCAGTATATATGATAGATTTTTTTGTTGTACCTGCTCGTTCGTACCAGTTGAAGGTAAATTATTGAAGACCTCTTTGTACACAATGTTTGTAACATGCTCATTTTTATCTGTGTCTTCTCCGATATTCAATATCTTTAGTCCTTCTGCAGATGTGACTCTAGATAGCGCAACGTACAACTGGCCATGGCTGAAAACTGGTTTTGGGAGATATACTCCAACTTTTTTGAAGCTTTGTCCTTGACTTTTGTTGATTGTCATTGCATAAAAGACCCGTACTGGAAATTGGCGTCTTCTAAGTTTGAACGACCATTTTGTGTCTGTTGAAGTTAGAATAATTCGTGGAACCAAAACTTTATCTCCCACATGCGTTCCTGTTAGTATTTCTGCTTCCACGACTCTTTCTCCTAAGAGTGTAACCAGCATCCGTATACCGTTGCAAAGTCTCTTTCTTTGATTGATGTTTCTCAATAACATGATTGGAACATGTTTCTTCAGTTCCAACTTACTGTCTGAAATTCCCTGATATTTTAATCTGTTTAGAAACTCCATTTGGTACACCGCTTCGTTCTTTTCTGTTCCTTCCCCTTCTTTCTCTATACTATCTAAACTGAAGTATTGTTTTGCTTCTCCCGGTATCGATGACAATATGAATATGTTTATTTCATCAACTGCTTCATTTGTCGGTGCAAGGATTGCTCTTTCTGTCAGATATTTTTTATCTACAATCGAGAAAACCAGTTCTAAGTATATGTGTTCTGTTATTTGCTTTACAGGCTTGCCATCATTTTTTAGCATCAACTTCTGGTCAATCACTATTTTTTCCATTTCGCAATCCTCCTTTTGTACAGAAGTTATTTTCCTAGCCGTGCCATCTCCAACTTGCAAAACCCATTTAGCAAACTTCATCTCAGTTTTGTCTGGCATAGGGTATGCACGGTGCATGCATCCAATAGGATAGATCTATTTATCGTTGCTTGGACAGTGTCCTGTCTGCTTCCTCTTGGTATTAGTGGTAGAATCTGTCTAAAATCGCCTCCCAGCAAGACTATTTTGCCCCCAAATGCTTTGGATCCTATGCTTTCATCATATGGAGATAATAAATCTCTCATTGTCACGTCTAATGCCTCAAATGTGTGTCGGTGAGCCATTGGAGCTTCGTATAAGGCTGCCCAAATCAACAATTCTGCTAGCATTTTACACCACATGAAGAGTTTTCTGTTATTTCCAAAGGTATTTTGAACCTTGAATGTGCGGTTCATCCACCTGGTAAAAGTAAAGCTGCAATACCTGAGGAGGCTACTGGAATGACAATTTTTATGGGCTCGTAGGGCTGTGATTAGGGTCTTTTATAGGTATGTCTTTCCTGTTCCACCATGACCGTATAGAAAGAAGACTTTCCCTTTTTTGTTTAACACTGAATCCATGACTGCATCGTACACTATTTTTTATTTTTCATTAAATGTTGGAATAAATTTATTGTGCTCTGCTTGCTGCTCCCCTGCGTCAAAGCTTGTTTCTTCTCGTAACAATGAATTTGACAGTTACTTAAGAATGTTGTTGTTCAGTGTAGGCATTCCATCAAAGTCTTCGAGTGATTTTTCATTCTCCAACAATTGTTTTTAAATTTCCATTAATCTGTACAGTTGCAGCTCTTCCTTTGTAAATTCCAGCTCCATGAATCCAAATTTTTCCTCTGTTTGTAAGCTATGTAATCTGCCAGAGTTTCCCAACAGTGATTCCATAAATTGCCTGGGTTACTGACCTCGCAGTAGAGCAAAAGTGTGACAAATAGGTTCCTTAATTGGTTGGGTGTTGCCCATTGTGCAGCCTCATCTATTGCCTCTTGCCATTCTGAGTCTCCATCTAGCAAACCTCTTGCATAGCAAGCTGCCTTGAACGTCTTATGCTTGACATTTTCCACGATTAGGAAACATTCATGACTTGTTGCTCCTCTTGTTACCAAGACTAACATTCTCAAGTAGTACAGCTCTCCAGCCGCAGGATGGATGTTGACAATCCTTCCAAGGCTAGGACGTGATCTTGTACTGCGTTTCTTCGATTGCTTCTTTTTTACATCCCAAACATACTCTCTTGGGAACTGTACATAAGCTAGTTTTCTTGTTTCCTCGCTTGCCTTGTTTATTTGCATCCACTCTATGAACATGGTTTTTTGCACCCCGTCTTTTGTTATTATGCTTACATTACATAAAATATCGGTAAGTTTGTACACAAAATAACTACATTAAACATTTTTTTTGTTAGTTTGTACAGTTAGTTTTTAAAAGACTTTTTTTTCTTTTATTTTATTATAGTTAAGGTTTCTTTGTATAAAAGCTTTTGTTACCTCCTTTGGTCTTTCCAAAGAGATGCCCCTCTTGAAGGTCGGTAAGCAATTCTTCCAGCTTCATTTTGAATGCTCGACTGATTATGTCAAGTCTGTCATTAGGATTATCATTCCCATATTGTTGGAGGTGGTCTAATATTTCATCCCAATTTGGATTAACTGTAATTGTGATTAACAAAGACGGATTTCCTTTCCACCTGCAAACTGCCATTGCATCATGGTAATTTTCGACCATGTATCTAAGGCTACATGTGTATGAAGAAGGAAAATTTTTCCTTCTTTCTAATAGTTTTGCATCGGTGTCTCCTCTTGCAACTTCATCACATACATTGTTGTAAAGTTCAGCTTTTATTTGCTTTTGATTGTTCTGGATCCATTGCAGTCTATATTGTTTGATTGTAGTGTATAAATCTACTGCATATTGATGGAACAATCGGCTAGACCTGATAATCATTTTTTCCTCTGTCAACCTTGTTTGCATTTCATATGCATAATATTCCCGCATTGTGATAAACGTGCACTTGTTTGTTGAGCTTCCTTGTTTGTTGGGAATTTGGTTATAGAATCCAGGTTCTCCGTAAGGAAACAATAGGAGGTATTTTAATGCCATGTATCTTGGGTGTAACACACTATTGCATTGTGGTTTTTTGGCTTTATCATGCACGATGATATCCCTCTCGCCTGAGTTTTCTCCTGCTATTAGTCCTGCAAGCTCATCTGATGTTGGCATGTCATATTGTCGACCTCTTGACTTTTGGCCAATTAACCTAATGGTAAGCTCTTTCTTGTCCCCTATTTCGTATTGGTCTCTTGATCTTCTGAATTCTTTTGCAAGATCGTTGTTCTCATCCATCATCTCAATTAGTCCTTTGACTATTTTCTCATCCAATTTATCTCTCTTTTTCCTCCGGGCCAGGGCTTTGATACGATTTTGTACTTCATTTACAGTATCGTATATGTACAAATGAGCAAACTGTGGCGTCTCTCCTTCGTATGGTAATAATGATCCAATTGAATGGTAATTTTGTCCATGGATTCTAAATGTATATGGTCATTTTCCTCCTTCTATTGATTTATCAATCTTGGCTCCCATTGATGTAAACGCAATAATGGAGCTGTACGAACTGATGTTTTTGCGAAATGAACTTGATTGCTCAAGAAGGTTGGCGAGAAAAAGAGGTGGTTCTCATTTTTTTGGTAATTGTACCCGTCCTTGTTGGCAGCAAATGGAGAATACTGCCTTTCCTTGTTTTTTCTTTTGTAGGGCTTCTAATTTCCAGACCAGTGCAGCACAATGTTGACCCTTCAGCAATATATTATCTTCAAATTTTAATCTTTGTATTGTACGTGTATATTTTATTTTAGTTTGTCTCTTTTTGTAATTTTGAACTTTAGTTATAATATTTTATCTTCTTGTTACGTTTTTTTGGCTTCAGGCTAAGTAGGCCTTGTTCGCGTTTGGCAGGTAGTGAGCTTGTGTGTGATCCCCTTGACCTTTTTTCTCTTCTGGTCTGTCTTAGTTTGGGGCTTGCATGATGATCTTTTTCTGCATGATGACATATTTAGAATGAGAAATATTTTTTTTTTCTTGCTATCTTAATTTTTTTTTACGTACTTTTTGTTGTTGCCTGGTTTTTTGTATCTTGAGATGGTAGCGAAGTTCCCAATTTGTTTGTGGTTTATGTACTATAAATTGTCAAATACTAAATTTTTTTTACATTATCATCCATGTCCGTACCTTCATCTTTTCTTGTCTGTCTTTTCCTTATGAGTATGTGTCGTCTATGCATTCTTGCCATGCGGCATGCATCTGTGTTTAGGCAAAACAGTTGTCTTTTTTGTGAGTCTATTGTAGGTTTTTTTTCTACAAATTTTTTTTTAGTTTTTAAAATTAAATACCTTTTTTCTTTTTCTTTTGTTGATAATCCTCCTGGTCTTTTGTCTCTGTATCAGGCAGATTCATTGTTCCTTGTAGTTTTGAAGCTTCTGCATAGAAAAAGTTTGTTGGTGATTTTTTTCCATTATATTTGTATTATCCTTTTTTTATTACGTAAGTTGTAAATTAAAATGTGTAATTCGTGCTGTTAAAATTAAAATTGAACATTAGTTTTTGTTTATCAATTATTTAAATCTTTTGCGTTTAGTTTTTCCAGAATTTTTAGTCCCCAAAGGTTTTTTTTTAAAATCAACATTGGTTTTTTTTTCATGCAAAGGATTTTTAAAGTATTATTTCCTACATTTAGTTTGATTTTAATTTTTTTTTGTACAAATTTTTTTATCTATATGATTTTTTTAGGTTAAAATTTTAAGATAGATATCAATTTTGATTTTAAAACCTTATTTTCATGCTCATTTTTAAGGTATGTGTATTGATTTGGATAGTCTTTTAGGTATGTCCTTTTTCTCTCTTGCGTTTTTTTTTTTTTTGGGATTCAGAAAGAGCAACACATGTATAGAAATTTCTACCGTAGAAATTTTACTAAAAAGAAATAAAAGGACGGTAGTGCTCTGGGATCCATTCATTTCATGCGAATTCACTGATGGCTCAATACGGTGGCAGGAGATTTCAATAATGTGTTGCAAGTTGCAACAACACTTAAAATTTGTAAACAAGTACTTTTATTCTTAACACTTTCAACACACATTTTGTTTTAGTTTTTTAATTGAACTTTTGAAATTCCCTCAAAATTAATTATTTCACTGATGGCTCAATTCTTTTTTTTTTTACTTTATTTTATTTTTTATTATTTGAAATTGGTGTATTTGATTTAATAAAATTCAAGCTAGTAATATTGTGTTACAAATTTAAAATTTCACTCTCTGACTATGTTACTATATATATAAAAGTGTGTTACTAAAAAGTAAAATTTGTGTTACTAATCATTAAAAAAATAATTTTTAGTATTTTTAAAGTAACTATAAAGAGAATATGTAGTTTTGCAAAAATAAAGCTTGTGTTACTTAATTTCTTTTTTATTCTTTTTATTGAATTATGTTAATAATTTGATTTTAATATCCTAATACATCTTTTAATACTTTATATATGTTATATAAGTACAATATATATTTTTCTAAGGATAAATAAATATTTGTAAATATAGTAACACACATTCAATTTTACAATAACACACATTTGCTCTAATTGTAACACAAATTTGCTCTCAGTTTGTGTTACTATATGGGCAAATTGTGTTACTTTAAGGACAAAATGTGTTTTTATAAAAATAAATATGGGTTTCTTATTTATTCATCATCCCCTTAAAATCTAGATATATTGAATCATGTAATAATACACTTTTTACTTTTTTATGTCTTATTATATGAAAAAATAATTATTTCTATAAAAATAAATAATATATTTGTGAAAAACTAATATTTATTCTTATACTAACACACATTTACTCTTTATATTATATAAAAATATTTATTCTACAAAAATAAATGAATATATGTAAAAAAAAGATTTTATATGATAGTAATATATATTTGCTCCAATTGTAACATAAATTTGTTCCCCAGTTTGTATTACTATATGGACAATTGTGTGTTTCTATAAGAATAAATATGTGTTTCTTATTTATTCATCATCCTTTTAAAAATCTAAGTATATTGAATCATATAGTAATAAACTTTTTACTATTTTATATGTGTTGTTATATGAAAAAATATTTATTTCTATAAAAATAAATAATATATTTGTGAAAAACTAATATTTATTATTTTAGTAACACACATTTTACTCTTTATATTATATAAAAATACTTATCTTATAAAAATAAATGGATATATTTAAAAACAATAACATCTTATATGATAGTAACATACATTTGCTCTAATTGTAACATACATTTGCTCCCGAATTTGTGTTACTATATGCGTAAATGTGTGTTACCATATGAGCAAATTTAATTTAGCTAACATATTAATTTAAAAAAAGAAAAAGATTATGGGGTTTAAAGAAAAAAGAAAAAAAAAAGGGAAACATACAACTCTTGGAGGCTGCTGTTGATGAAATAAGTTAATCTGAATGTTCAAGGAAGTAATCAACTTAATCCCAGGTGACGTGTCCCAGGAGAATTAACCAAAGACAAGAAGATCATAATAATGAAACCAAGATGCAGCTGGAACAAGTGAAAACCAACAAAGAAGATGAAAGAATCACATGAAGAGCACAAAATAGGAAAGCAGCAGTACAAATTCAAAGGAGGTGAGCAGCTGCACCTGCTCACCCACAATGAGCTTCTCGCCGCCTATATGCAATAGGTGGCGAGCAGGTAGTGCAATTTTGGGAAGAGGTGAGCAGCTCACCTGCTCGCCCAACCTGCTGCTCACCTCCTATGGTGTTTATAACCAGCTGCTCGCCACCTTCGTACCTGATCGCCAGAACGGTGTTTTCATCATTTTTATGTCGATTTCTTGTTCTAATTATCTCTTTTAACACTAAGGGACACGTGTAAACACCCTGATAAGCGTGGCAACGTCCCTGCCACCACCTGCTTACGTTTTTGCCTATAAATAGACCATTTTTTAGAAATTAAACCAAGTTTTCGCTGCCTTAGCAAAGCTCTGTTAAAATCTTTCTAGAATTTGTACTTTGCAGATTCCAGTAAGCTTAATTCGATGTAATGTTAATGAAATCAAGTTAAAAGCCACATGGAGAACTGTTTTACGAAGATTTCATTAACATTTTGGCGCTAGAAGGAGGGCCCGTCCGCTTGGTAGATTTAGGAGTTACTGGGATAAACGTCGCAAAATCTGGATTCTGAAGAAATTCTTGTACTTGTTCGCCGCCTAGTTTGGAGACACCCTTGAAGCTGCTAGCTTGAAGGATACCTAGCTGCTCGCTTCCACAAGGAAGTACTTTGTACTAGCTGGTCACCACCTGCTCACCTGCTCACCTGTTCCCCTGCTATTTCACATGTTCACCTGCTAAGTGGAAAGGAGCTGACATTACATAAAATATCGAGGGAAGTTTCTCAACCAAGGGTAACATCACACGGGAGGAACAATAATCATCAGAACAGGAGGACACCAGTGCCTGAACAATCAATGGCGGTTCAGGACGCGGCGATTAACAGACCACAGGTGGAACATACAGGAGTCCCGACTGCCCAAGTGGGACAAAACTACATGCAAGGGTTATCTTAACTGCTTCCCTTCCTACAGAGTCTTGAAGACATCTCTCGTATGACGGCCCTTTGCAGGGTATTGAAGCAACAACAGCAACAGGGAGTCGTCTGTCCTTTCGAGATACGACCTGAACTAGAACCCATTCTTAAATGGGTTGTTCAGCGTCAACCCGAGATCGAGGCTAAAAGCGAACAACGGAGAAGGCTAGAAGAATGAGGGAAGCAGAAGATAACTGATCGGTTAGGCCCACAGGGTAGGCGGACATGGAGTGTGGTGGATGAGTCTAGCCATAGCAGTCCGCGGAGCAGACAACCAGAGCGACAGGATGACAGGTCGCACGGCTAACCTGTACCGACATCCCATCATCCAAGTTGCGTACAAGAAGCAGATCCAGGAAGGCAGCAGTCCGTTCGTGAACGGCTGCGATGGTCAGCGTTGGAGCAGTTGGGGCGTGAAGGCTACAAAGGTTCCAGTTAAGTCTCATCTAAGCAACCGAGCGTCCGGCTCCGCTCGCCATGCGCGTGAGGAATGGCCTCCACGTCCTCGTACTGAGACTTTGGATGGAATCTTGTTATCAATGAAGAAAGTCATCGAAGACCTTCAGGCCAAAGTGTCATTGCGCCCGGAGGGCGAGTCATCTTTACAAATCCCATTATCATCACTGTCACCCGCAATTCTGTCGGCACCCATTCAGCCAAAGATTCAATACCCGGTATTGAATCTGTACGAGGGGAGCTCTGATCCGAAGGTGCACATCTCCAAGTACACGGATTACATGATCTCGTTGGGTGCATCTGATGCCACCCAATGCATAAATTTTCTTCTCTCACTTGGAGACCACGCACATCGGTGGTTTACAGCGATGCCCTCGGCATCGATAAATTCTTTCATGCAGCTGAGCCAGAAATTTTTAGCACACTTTTCAGGAGCGGTGTCATGCTTCACTCAGAAGCACCGACTGGCACATCTAGTACAGGAAGCTGAGGAATCAGACCAAAAGTTCCTTGAGCATTTTGATAAAATTCTTCTTGAAGGAGAGCCAGTGAGTGAAGACACGAAGGTGATTACCGCGATGGTAGGACTGAAGAAGGGATCTGACCTATGGAAGAAAATGCATCTTGCATGCTCAAAGACTTACGGAGAGTTTCGGAACAAGGCCGGAATATTCGTGGCAATGCAAGAGGTATTGAGGAAGTCGTTAGGTGAAAACAGAGAGACTTCGAAGGCAGTTGCCAGGAGAGGTGGAAGCAGTTACAAAACCCCAGGAAATGTTAAGCCTTTTGAAGGCGGCAGTTTGAAGCACAAGCTCAATCAAGTCTTAGCGTTCTCCATTGACCAGGTATATAACGCGGTCAATGGGAAGGGGATGTTACCGTCACCAAGGAGAATCACGGTGAATCTGAAGAATGTGATTTCGGGCAGATTTTGCGCCTACCATCAGACGATCGGTCATTACGCTAGCCAGTGCAAGGACTTGCTCAGGCAATTGTGGAAATTCTATGAAGAGGGCAAACTGTCTGAATTTTTTAAGAAAGTCACTGGGAAAAGACCGCGGGAGCCCGATGATGGGGCGGAGGAAGTTAGCAGCGAAGACGAAGAAGAGAGGTCGAAGCAGAATTGGTCGAATCGACGAGCACCTCCCCTTCAGCCGGGACCGTGAGGGAGATTTTTGTAATAGAACCAGAGGTTGGCCACGCAGGTGGATGTACAGATGGGAGGCCACCTCCGTCGAAGAGACAGAAGAATGCCGAACTTCGCGCCATTGACCAGCTAAAGGAGACTAGTGCGGGACCCTCGGCTTGGCCTACTGTGGAATTAACGTTCTCGCAGAAGGACTTGGAGGGTATTATGACCCCACATAACGACTCCCTGGTCATAAGCGCGAACATAATGAACACCAAAGTTCACAGACTACTGGTCGACACCGGAGCTTGCACGAACATATTATTCAAGAACACTCTGGACCAGATAGGGGACTTCGGATCCTATATTGAAGATTGCAATCATAAAATCATAGGATTCGGGGAGGCTATTACTATTCCCCTAGGCACAATACATTATCTGTAGACCTTGTATCGGTCGATGATCCCGATAGGAGGCTGACCAGGCAAGTAGATTTCCTTGTTGTAGACCAGCCATCCTCCTACAACGGGTTCCTCGGCCGACCCTTTTTATACGAGTTTAAGGCTGTCTGTTCGACTTACTAGTATTGTCTGAAATTCCCGACACCGAATGGTGCTGGTACAAAAAAATGATTAAAAGAAAGCCCACGAATGGTTACTTCAAGTAAAGCCGTCGGATTCGCATATACATGTAATTGAGAGTTCTCCTGTACGACCTGAACTGGGACCCAAGAAGTTGGCTACTTTGAAAGACGAAGTAATACCAATGGAGGTCGAACATTCAGAAAACATACCAAGGGCAGAACCAAATCAAAATACAATAATCCTGGCGGAATTAGCGTCTGAGGGGTACTTCAACGGTGAACAACCGGACGAATGCCCACTTAGCCAAAATTTCGAACCCAGATTGCCAACCCTGGCCGAAATAGCATCTGAAAAGCACTTCAACGGTGAACAACCGGACAAATGCCTTCTCAGTTAGGATTTTGAACCCAGGTTGAACTACGAACCGATGGAGGTTGAAGACGAGCTAAATGTCGATGAGCCAATTTTCAATCCCAGGTGGAAGGAAAAGTGAAAACGCGCTACAGCAATGAAAGATATTGATGGCTATTAAACCTTATCCAGACAAAGTAGATCTCGAGCTTTACATCGGGTCTGAACTACCAGAGCCATACCGGTCGAGAATGATCGATTTTTTTAGAAAGAATCTGGATGTATTTGCATGGTCTCAGACAGACATGACAGGAATCTCGACAAAATACGCCTGTTATCGTCTTAACATCAATCCAGCACACCTGTCAATTCGCCAAAAAAGATAAAAGTTCGGTCCAGAGAAGTATGAGGCACTGACAGTGGAGGTTAAGAAGTTGTTGGATAACAAGTTGATACATGAAGCATTGTGCCCTCAATGGGTTGCGAACCCAGTTCTTGTTCGTAAACCCAACGGTACATGGTGGCTTTGTATCGACTTCAGTGATCTGAATGCAGCCTGTCCGAAGGACAATTTTCCGCTTCCTCGTATCATTCATCTGGTTGATAATACTACCGGACATGAATTGATGACATTTATGGACGCCTTTGCGGGATATCACCAGATTGCTTTACATCCAGATGATCAGGAACATACCGCATTTTATACAAACAAGAATCTTTATTGTTGGGATAGAATGTCATTTGGCTTGATTAACGCCAGGGCCACCTATCAAAAATTGGTAAACAAGATGTTCGACGAGCATATCGGCCACTCAATTGAAGTCTACATGGACGATATCATCGTGAAGAGCTTACACAAGAAAGATCATCTCGAACATCTTGCTCAAACATTCAAAATACTCCGCGCCTACAATATGAAACTTAATCCCAAGAAAAGTAGCTTCGGAATTTACTCGGGAAAATTCTTGGGACATCTAGTGAGTCAACATGGAATCGAAGTGAACCCGATGAAAGTCAAAGCCATTAACGACATGAAGCCACCTGATTCAGTCCGAAAGACTCAACGTCTGACTGGATGTCTGGCGGCGCTGAATCACTTCATCTCACGCTCTGGAGATAAGTGCGGGCCATTTTTTGAGGCCATGAAGAGGAAGAAAAAAGATTTTGTGTGGACGGACGACTGCCAAAAGCATTTGATCAAATCAAGGAATATCTGAGCAACACACAAATTCTATCCAAGCCAGTGCCTGGTGAAAAACTGTACCTATACCTCGCAGCATCAGAGGTAGCAATAAGTTCAGTACTTGTACCTGCGGAAGGTCACTTCCATTCCCCAATCTACTATGTAAGTCAAGCTCTGCATGAGGCAGAAATACAGTATTCTCTAACCGAGAAGCTCGCATATGTCTTGGTCATGAGCACCAGAAAGTTACGGCCGTGCTTCTACGATCACCAAGTAGAAGTACTCACTACGTTCCTGCTGAGACAAATCCTTCATCGTCCAGATACAGCGGGAAGAATGCTGAAATGGTCACTTGAGATCAGCCAGATCAGCATTACGTACGCAACACGAACAGCAATTGAAGGACAAGCTCTGGCTGACTTTATTGTGAAATTGACTTACCCACCGAGTTTAACAAGTGACTGTGAACATCCGTGGCACTTGTACATGGACGGATCATCGACAAGTACGGTGTCAGAGGTAAGAGTAGTGTTAATAAACCCCGACCGCCAAGTGTTTACATCAGCCATCCGATTTGCTTTCTTAGCGACAAACAATGAAGCAGAATACGAGACGCTGATAGCTGGACTCAGATTCGCGTTGGCTATTGGGGTCAAAAGACTACAAATCTTCGGCGATTCCCAATTGATCGTGTCACAAGTCCAAGGAGAATTCGAGGCTAAAGACGAACAGATGATACTGTATCAAAAAATAGTAGCTCATCTGATGAACATATTTCAACAAGCCTATATCGAACAGATACATCGACTAGAAAACATGCAAGCCGATGCTCTAGCCAGATTAGCATCAAGCCAGGGGGCAACGGAGATTTCAGAAGTCGTCATCACCAAGCTTGATAATCCTTCGACCTTCAATTATAAAATGAATCAAATGTCGAATGGGGGGCATGAGGTGGACGAGTTGGACAATGACGACTAGAGAGCTAGTCTAATGAAATACTTGACTAGCGGAGAGAAGCCTGAAAATTCCTGGATAGAAACTCGACTGGTTAAACAGGCAGCTCGTTACGTAATGATCGACGGCCAACTATATAAGAGAGGATTGTCATCACCCCTACTCAAATGTATATCACGGAAGCAGGGATTGGAATTTTTTTTAAAAATCCATGAATGCATATGTAGGAGCCACACTGCAAGACGAGCATTAGCGCATAGAACTATGAGGCAAGGGTACTACTGGCCCACCTTGAAAGAAGATGCAATCTCGTTTGGAAAAAAATGCCACAAATGCCAAATGTTTGCTCCTAACATAAACATTCCTCCACAAGAGATGAAGGCTATGTACAGTCCATGGCCATTTGCCAAATGGGGCATCGACATCATCGGACCATTCCCACTTGGGAAAGGAAGTGTGAGGTTTGGCGGTGGTTGTCGTGGATTATTATACTAAATGGGTAGAAGCCGAATCTCTAGTGACAGTGACATAGGAAAAGATGATCAACTTCATCTGGAAAAACTTGATCTGCAGATTCAGTATACCTCGATCAATTGTAACAGATAATGGACCACAGTTCGATAGAAAGAAGATCTGAGAGTTTTGTGATACTTGGAAAATTAAAAAGTATTACTCGGTACCCTATCATCCACAGTCAAACGGTCAGGTTGAAGCAATCAACGAAATCATCAAGCAAATATTGAAGCTCTGTTTGATGGAAAAGAAGGGAAGCTGGTCAGAAGAATTCCCGGAAGTATTGTGGTCATATCGAACGTCATTCAGAACAAGCACTAGTGAAACCCCATTCTCAATGGCGTACAGAACCGAAGCAATGGTGCCAATCGAGCTACAGAATCCCACATGGTGTGTTTGTATGTACGATGAGGAAGAAAACGATAAAGCCATCGCGGTTGAAAAAGACTTCCTTGAAGAAAGGCGAGTCGCTGCAGAACTGCGCAATGCAACATACAAACAATACGCTACCCGGTACTACAATTCGCAAGTCAAAAAGAGAAGCTTCCAGGGAGGCGATCTGGTATTATGAAAGATCTTGTCCACTCCGCCTGGAACGTTTGGACCTTGATGGGAAGGACCATTTCGTGTCTCGCAAAGTTGGTCAAATGGAACTTGCGATTTGGAAGACATGGATGGGACACCTTCCTCGTACACATGGAATGCTGCCCATTTGAAGAAGTTTTATAAATAATGGATGTATGATGTACATTTGGTTACCCCAACGGCGAATGAAATGTGAAAGACAATCTTTTTTCAGTAAACAAAAGCCAAAAGGGATTGCAGTCTAGCTGAAATTGCTTGAACGTGGCTTTTTTGGTCAAATCCGCTCTTCGTTGAGCACGCTCCTTGTACAACGACATAATGGTGTCAGAGACCAAAAAATATCTTAAACAAGAGCGAAGCATCTTGCACTTCTTGAGTGGATACGTTACGGTGCTAGACACCTAACACATCCTAAACAAGAGTCGAGCATAACGACCATAAAAGTTCACACCTACGGGCCGGTAGTGTATAAAATGCTCATCCTAATGGATGTAGTACGCGCTCCACGAGATAGCATACCTTACACTCCAAAGAAGCTCGGGATAATGCTGTAAACGCTCATCCAACGGCAGCGTAGTACATGCTCCAAATGGATAGCATAGCACATAATCCTAGTTTGGCGCCCGACGTAAGAGTGACTACACGTTACAACCTAATAGGCTATTTCGCGAATACTGAAAAGTAAAGAGCGATACGAGCACCAAATATAAACAGAACAAGCAATATACACAGGTAGGCAGGAAGATCATTTCATTCCTTGAAAATTTTTGGCATACAACCAGATAAAATCAAACACATCCAGTGATAAATAACAGAGAAAAGCAACTAAAAGAAAGCAACAAACTATAGCAAAACCGATGCCTAAAATAGATAAGGCACCGGGCAAACAAAAGAAGCCCTAATCAACAGTAGGGGCATCACCAGCAGCAGCATCAGTTGGTTGAACTTCGGGGGGTGTAGCTTCAGTGCCCGGAGGGGTCTGGATGTAAGTCATCGCAATCGCGTCCTCCCGCTGTTGACGATCTCCGTTGGGGGAGGCTTCAGTGGTGGCAATGACTCCCAAAGCGGACGCAGGAGCCTCAGTGGTTTCTTCATCTGAATCATCTGGGACGAGCTTACCTGGGGGATCGATAATAGTATAACCCTCTCCAAAAACCCCCTAAATCAATCCGAACTGCGCCAAATCAGCCAGACGAAGAGGTTGCAACTTGTTCGGCGGATTAGCTCTGACATAATCCAAGAACTCTTTCTTCATCAGATCAAAATTTTTTTGCCCTCTTTCCTCTGCCCGGTGAATAATACGGATGCACTCACTGTAGGAGCATATGTACCCAAAGTTCGATGCATCACGCACCTGCTCCGCTAGATATCTTCGGTGTACAAACACTCCACTTCAACCTGAAGCTGGGCTTTCTCCTTCTCAAGCTCAAAGATCTTGTCCATCTTGTCGGCATTCTCTTAACGCTCTTGAGCCTGCTCAGCTTTGAGGCAAGCAACCCTTCATTAGCTTTCTGCAACTGCTCTTCAAGATTGTGATTTGTATACTGAAGCTTCTTGTAAGCCTCAATAGCATTCTTCTCAGAATCCAAGGTGCTCTTGACCTTCAGAGTTTCCTGCTTCAGCTCTTCTTCCTTGGCCTGAATCACCTTTAGTTACTCTTCGTTCACCTCACGGAATTGACGGTTCATTCTACCCAGCGCTATCACCTGATCCATCATTCAGCGCTACCTAAGCGTCTGCTCGTGGATGACCTTGTCATTCGTCGCACTCCAAGATTGTGAGACGAACTCAGAAGCCCTCTGCACTTCTATATCCTTAATGTCCCTGAAATGCCTAGGGACTCGGGAACATGCAACTAGGTGGAGGGCGTCGCAACGAAATGGGTAATCGCCCGAATGATATCTGAAAGATGACAAAGATTACATCATCAAGCTGCGAGTCACATATCCAAAAAATGAAAGGGTTAAAGACAGAAACTTACTACTCTTTTATCTCGTAGTCCCATCTGAGATATGTGTCATCTCGGTGAAAACTGGGCTGGCGAGGAGGAGATGAGGTTATACCATGAGGATCGTCAGATCGAGAAGGTGGAGATGGACGTCTGGACCCCCAGTAGCTCTAATCATACTCTTTTTCTTCGACTGACCGACTTCGTCACCGGCAGAAGAACCACCCTCCCTCCTTGGCTGCTTTGATTT
This sequence comes from Prunella vulgaris, assembly GCA_026898435.1. NCBI lineage: Eukaryota > Viridiplantae > Streptophyta > Magnoliopsida > Lamiales > Lamiaceae > Prunella > Prunella vulgaris. The sequence continues at coordinate 922,413 of JAPKLY010000083.1, read as the reverse complement.
TTTTGGTGGACTCGTTCGAGCAGGAGGAGCAGTATGAGCGATAGGTGCCGAAGCCGGCGCAGATTGAGCGGCAATCTGAGCAGCCCTCTTCTTCCGCAAGACCACCATCATGGATGGTGGGTCCATCTTGTGCTTGTTCTTTCTGGTACCGAGCTTCATGACTTTCAGGCAGAAGGTGTTAAATTCGGGAGGAATAGCAACAGTCACTCCTTGATCTACAACCAGAAAACAACAGATTGTCAGAAAACCGATGAATTAAATATAGCAAGAGATCGCAAAAATTGAATATGTACCCTCGGGAGGTGGAGCTTGAGCGGCGAGGTGATGTGGACTGGTGACCAAGCGAGATGCGCGTCTGCAATGCTCGTGAGATAAGTGCTTCACAGTCCGAAATTGCTCACGATAGGAAGCGATGTTGGAAAGTGCGTAGATAAACAGGTTCGGAATTCCTTTCTGACCCCAACGCGGAAGCCTCAGACCTGCAAAAGACAAAGTAATATAAGTGAACTTCGGAACGAATAATACAAAGAGGACGCGACTTATGTCTCAATTCCCCATATTCTTCTGGAGTATTGATCCTATATCTAATGCTGGTATAAGATGTGGAAGTGCGCCAATCACCACCGATGAAAAAGAATTGCTCTTTCCATCGCTTCACTTTATTGGGAATGCCTTGCACAATCTTTATTCCCACTCGGGCTTTCATGTAATAATAGTCATTCCCCTCTTCCGTACACTCTGAGATCATCATCGAGTAATGGATCTCCGGAGCCATCAACCGGTTGGGATAACCCTCCAATCCCATCACCGTCAAATAACTTAACAAATTTCTCCACCTGTTTGGCGTAATCCGAGTAATTGCTGAGTTAACATCCATAAAAAATTGGCCAATCACTGGATGCAGCAGCAGTGGGAATCCGGCATCAAGGACATCAACGTTCATCACAGTACATCTCGATGGGGGCTAATCAGCTCACACGCAATCGCGTCGGACGTACATGTGAATGTCGAGCAGAATCTGATACTCGTCTCGTATAGTTGGCAAGTCATCTTCTAACAACAAGCTCTGATGACGAGTAGCCTCATATCTCGTGTCAATATACGGAACAGGACGGAGTCGAGGCCTGATAAATTGGTCCCGGTACTGCTCAATATAAACTTGCCAGTTAAAGTCTTGAGCAACCCCCTCCAGTATTCTCTCCTCAAGTACTTGCGTTGGAGGTTGATAAGTTTGAGCCAGCTCTATCCAAATATCAGCTTGACTCAGCCCTTCTCCTAATTCGAAACCATCTCCAAGATCGGAGTCGGTAGCGCCCTCATGAGGATTCACCATCTCAGGAACATCGGCGATTTGATCTTGAGCTTCTGAGACCTCTCGAACGGTACTAACTTCTTCAACATCAGGCTCAGAAGACTCCGAGCTCGTCCCAAATACATTACGAAAAACTGAATAGACATCGGACTCGGTCTCCTCGTCATCTGTTTCTTCATCAATTACCAATAATCTTCTTTTGGTGAGTAGAGAATGGGAAGCTCGACTGTGACGAGCAACTTGAGCCTGACAAGCAGCACGTAAATCCCTCTCGGGAGGCTGGTGGCGAGCAGCTCCACCTGTTCGCCCGAAGCGAGCAGCTCCCCTACTCAGGCGGCGAGCAGCTCTCTGTTTCAGGTGGCGAGTAGCTCCATGGGAAAGGGAGCGAACAACTCCTTGAGCTGGTCCAGGGGAGCGAGCAGCTCCTTGTGTTTGTCCAGGGGAGCGAGCAACAACACCTGCTCGCCCAGGGAGGCGAGCAGCTTCCTCAATTAGGGGACTGGAGCAGCTTGTCCAGAGGAGCGAGCAGCTCGCCCAGAAAAGCGGAGAGCAGCTCCTTCAGATTCAACCTAGAGGCGAGTAGCTCTCTCAGCATCCATTTAAGCTGTTCGTCTCCTCTCTTGAATGGTGTGATCCAAATCTCGCGATTTCGTTCCTATCATTAAGCTTCCAGTGCCCCGATTCCAAGCTAGATTAAAATAATCCCATAAATCGTGCAATGGAGATTCAACCATTGGTTGTTTCTCCAGATTTTGTGGTGGCATTTTGCCGAAAGATAGAGAGTCGGCCATTAATTCCGACGAGGAGCTCCAAAAATCAGGAAAATTCCGGCGAAAGACAAAAAATGAGAGCAAGGAATGGGACAAACTCTGAAACTAAAGTGCTCAATCCCAGAATCAACTACAATGAAGAACACCCTCAAAAATCCCAATAAACTCCAATCGCGAATCAAATACGGAGGTTTCCAGAGACGAACGAAATTAAGAGATTCGATTTCCAATTGAAATTGAACCAAAATCGAAGAAATAAAAAGAGAAATGAAGAAGACCACAAACTAACTTTGCTTTTGAAGATTCACGCTGAAAACACGTCGAAAATTCGCCGGAGAAACTTTAGGAAGAAGAACGGAGAATAAAAGGAAAGAAATAAACGAAAGAATTGATTCTGGTATTTATAGAGAAAGGGGCGGGCCCTTAATTGCAAAATTTGAGGGTCAAATCACAAATATTCAAAAATTTAAAAAGTGACGCGTGAAATGAGGCGACCCTTTGAATTCCATGCTGGGCACACGGGCGAAGGTGGCGAGCAGCTTACCTGCTCGCCCTATTACCTGTTCACTCCCTCATTTAAAGGCATGCTCGCCACCTCATAATCCACAAAGTTGATCATCAATTTCAGCCATTTCAGTATAAGACGATTCAATCATGAATATTCAACGTCATTTGGACATAGATATTTAGAAGTACACCCTGGTATCTCTTTTTTCCTATGACCGGTTTATCCATAATGGTGGTTTATGGATAGGTTTTTAATGAGGCCACGGGGGTCTTTCATTATATCCATCATCCAAATGGTCGCAAGTTAAATCAACATTGAAATTACTTCCCAGCAACGAAGGATTCTTATAAAATCCAGATAGCTTCATAATTTTTATCCACCTGATTGCTCCAACAAACATCAAGCTAGGGGGCAACTGTTGATGAAATAAGTTAATCTGAATGTTCAAGGAAGTAATCAACTTAATCCCAGGTGACGTGTCCCAGGAGAATTAACCCAAGACAAGAAGATCATAATAATGAAGCCAAGATGCAGCTAGAACAAGTGAAAACCAACAAAGAAGATGAAAGAATCACATGAAGAGCACAAAATAGGAAAGCAGCAGTGCAAATTCAAAGGAGGTGAGCAGCTGCACCTGCTCACCTGCTCGTCCACAATGAGCTGCTCGCCACCTATATGCAATAAGTGTCGAGCAGGTGGTGCAATTATGGGAAGAGGCGAGCAGCTCACCTTCTCGCCCAACCTGCTGCTCGCCTCCTATGGTGTTTATAACCAGCTGCTCGCCGCCTTCATACCTGATCGCCAGAACGGTGTTTTCATCATTTTTGGCCGATTTCTTGTTGTAATGATCTCTTTTAACACGTAAAGGACACGTGTAAACACCCTGATAAGTGTGGCAACGTCCCTGCCACCACCTGCTTTCATTTTTGCCTATAAATAGGTCATTTTTTAGAAATAAAACCAAGTTTTCGCTGCCTTAGCAAAGCTCTGCCAAAATCTTTCAAGAATTTGTACTTTGCAGATTCCAGTAAGCTTAATTCGACGTAATGTTAATGAAATCAAGTTAAAAGCCACATGGAAAATTGTCTTGCGAAGATTTCATTAACAGCTGCATGATAACCGCAATTGTGCGAAAAAAAATTAAGCTTGCCTGGAAAGGCGAAGCTCGTGAGCGTCCTTTTATATTTTTTTAAATTTATTTTTAGAAATTTTTACGGTAGAAATTTTTATAAAAGTTTTTATCATTCAGAAAAGGTTTCAAAGATAAGTTTGCAGCTAATATTAAAATGTGTAATTCATGTTGTTAAAATTAAAATTGGACATTAGTTTTTGTATTTCAATTATTTAAATCTTTTGTGCTTATTTTTTTTTCCAGAATTTTTTGTCCCCAAAGGTTTTTCTAAAATCAACATTGGTTTTTTTTTCCATTTAAAGGGTTTTTAAAGTTTTATTTCCTACCTTTAGTTTGATAGCTCAGTAATTCTTTAAAGTACTTTTTTTAAATCTTTTTAGTTCATTTATTTGTTTTTGTTTTTGTTTTTGTTTGGGATTTGATAAGATTTTTTTTATATATTCATTGTTCTAAACATTCGTTGTTGTTTTTTTTTTTTGCCAAAAGTTAGTTCTCAAAGTGTTTTTTAATTACAAAAGTCGTTGTGTCACTTCCATCGTCAACCACAATTTCGACTCGGAACTTGCTTGTTGCTCATGTGTTAGGTATTTTATATGAATAAAAATGTTCAACACAAAGTTGTTATTGGAGGATAATTTTCTTAAAATATTTACCTCAATACGCCTACTCCTTTTGAATCTTTGCAGTAATTGCAAGACAAATTAGAATTATCTCTTTCCATTTTTCGATTGCAATTAGAGCAACATATGTAGTTCCAACCATTCCGTAGTTTAACCTCTATAATTTTAGCACGGCAAGTGAATTCCTTTTCCTGAAAATGTATTTGTCATAATATTTTATTAATTCGATTCTAACTTTAAGAGGAATCTTTGGAAAGATATTTCAACAGTTTTCCTATTCTTAATTTTATATTTGGCATGCCTGCTCTTCTTCTTTTTGACAAACTCTAGAAGCTCAGCAATACAATTAATTTGACCATTAGATTGGTGTCTTTCCTCATTGAAAATGTCTTCATCAAATTTAGGAATGAAGTTTGCGATGTATTATACATAAGATTAATCAATTAGTTTCATATCAAATGAACAAAGCTATTATAGATTCTAGGATTTTAAGCTCAAGAAATACTTAATGCTTCTGCAGCAAAAGTTATTAACTGTATCAGCTTTTCTAATATTCAAAGAAAAAAGAGATTAAATTAGCATAAGAATAGCCCCCCAACCATAAGTATGTTCAACCCTGAAGAAGATAAATGTCCCTAGCTATGACTTATCTGTTTCTCATAAGTATGTATGGTGTGCTGCCTGAAGCTTATTGCATATGTATGGGGATTACAGGGTCTAGTTAAATGGTAAAATTCTGCTAAATTTGAAATATCATAGTAACAGGCTAATATAGATTCTAGGATTTTAAGCTCAAGAATTACTTAATCACATTGGCAACAAACCCGAGCTTCTGCAGCAAAAGTTATTAACTATATCAGCTTTTCTAATATTCAAAGAAAAAAGAGATTAAATTAGGATAAGAACAGCCCCCCAACCATAAGTATGTTCAGCCCTGAAGAAGATAAATGTCCCTAGCTATGACTTATCTGTTTCTTATAAGTATGTAAGGTATGCTACCTGCAGCTTATTGCATATATATGGGGATTACAGTGTGTAGTAGTACACTATTTGCAGCTACTGATCCTCAACTTGTGGCAACTAATTATTACCACCAACCTTTTTTGGTATGACACTTGTAGCAACAATCACTATTGCACTTTCGTTTACTTCTCGCAACTTCACTTCAATTGATAGAGCTGTATCATCCCAAATGGTTAGACGGGTTTCAATACCTCTGCATTCAAAAGGGAAAACTTTAGCTCATTGATAAATATTATATAGGATTTAGTTATCTTTAATATTTCAATACTTAAATGACATTGTTAAAAATATAAATTTAATAACAGAAAGGAGCTTACTCTTATGTGTAGCGTTAACATTCTTGTCTTATTCGCCACAGACATTCCAGAAGTGTCAGTTTTACAAAGAAAACCAGTCATGTCTACAAAATAGAAAAAGGAATATAACTGCAAGTTACGTGAATTTGCAAATAATTCAAACAATTTAAATATTACCAGGCAAATCTTCAGTTTTGTTAACCAAATGGAGTAGTTGTTGGTATGTGTGTAGCTGAAATTTCTCTGGAGGAATGACACAATTGTTGTTTATTTCGTCCATTTTTGTAGAGTTTGTGAAATGGATCACGTATTCATGATCTGTTACTCTATAATTTTTTTGTGATCTTATAACCTCGAAATCACGCAGGACAAATATTTGGCCCTCTTTCAACCGCTCGTTAAAAGATTGAAACAATGAGTGGGGGATAGAACCTTGAATAAGACAATCCTGAAATGAAACAAAACTTAATATGTTTAAATGATCGTGAAAATAAATGTTTAGAAAAAAAATCAATTGATAAATCTTAAACCTAATACAGTTTTCTAAAACTATATATTTAATTATAAAAAATATGAACTTGTAAACAGAGAATAAAGAAAAATTAGAAAATCTTTCTTTGGCGACTAACTAATCATTTTTATTTTTTATTTAGTTGATATACTTTTAGTTTAGACGGAAGAAAGTCTACTTATTCCAATCAATAAATTTCATAAGTATGATCAAATTTAACTCACAGGCCAATATTAGACAGTATATAAAGCATCATAAAATAATGTGAAATGCTCAAAGAGATTATGATAATAGTCTCTAAATTTAGCGCTATAAAAATAACTGAAATATTGCAGGGGAAGAGCTCAAAAGCAAACATGATTATTACAGA